>CM049809.1:20543342-20675097 GCA_027422405.1 Ptychobarbus kaznakovi
GCCCTCTAGCTGTGTATCTTTTTAATTTCTTCTGTACAGTTTTTAGATGAAGACTATTTCAGAGGTGGTCAAGCACGCCTGCGCGGTGTTCGCTAGTAAACATGAACAAATACAGTTTAAGATAATTAAATGATGTGTCAAAGTGCTTGAGCTTTTAAACTGGCTTGTGATGTATTTTAGAGCTTTTTGGTCTGTCTAGCAAGGTTACTATTTCTCTTTTACATGTACATCTATTTCTTTAAGAGCACATAAAGTTACCATTACAAGTTGAAGATTTTTTTTGTACGCATCTCTAAACACGACTTGAATAAATACAGTTGTTATAAGTGAAAGCCATTGATTTAGATCCTTTTTATTCAGTCTTAGTGTTTTGGCTCTTCCTTTTAGTTATGTTCCAGGAAAGGGAACAACAGTAAATTGAGCGTTGTCCTTTTGGACTGTCTTTTTTAAGAAACATATAGCCAGCTGGTTTTTTTGGACATCTTTAAAGGGCGATTTTCTCAATTTTGAATGTTTTGTTTTAGCTTATATGTATTTTTAAAGAATTAAAATAAAGTTACAGGTTTCCGATAGTTGGGCGAAACCACTGACAAGGAGTATTACTCAAACAGTCCCACTGATGTTATTCTTTTTATAAAATATTGCATTGCATGTTACTAAGTCATATTCTGTAACAAAATGTTTATTAAAACGTGTAAATGCCACCTCCCCGGCCCTGAAACAAACCGTTTTTTGAGCAATGATGGACCAAAGGATGATCTGGAGGCCTCCGTGGAGGAGATTTGGGAAAGGCAGCAACGTTTTTAAATACGTCCAATGAAAAATTTCTTTTGGCTGGCATTCAGAGAATGTGGTGCGGCTTGTTGTGGGTTGTCAGTTATGAATCCCCCCGGATTCCCAAAAAGCGCCAATTGGTATGGACCTCATTGGGCTTAGAATGGTCAGCACGGGTGGCCTTGCTGTATGTTTAATATATAGCTATTGGATTAAGTTTTCCCAAGCCACAATACACTACTATCTTAACAAAAATCCTAATAAATGACCGAGTTACCTCGTGATCTTTAATCAAAATATATTTAAGTGAAAACAACAGAATTCTCTTTGGTGACATATGTGAGGCTTCGCCGGTCAAAGCACATTCCTAACCAGGCCCCCCCTTCACCCTCCTCCACTATTGAGTGCAACACCCCCATCTCAACAACCAACCAACCAACATCCAAAACGTAGAAACAAGACCTTTTCCCACAATAATTTTTTAATTCGAATGTACAGAAGATTGCCACTACTTCCTCGTGACTACGGCTATGCTACATCCCCTGTGAGCAAAGAGCGGCTGTCCTCATAAACTCTGAAGTTATTGCAGAATTTCCTAGATCTGTGAACAATACCAGGTTTGACAGCTTGGTCAACAGAGCTACTGCAACATCTTGTTGATCAAAACATTATCTACAGGGACCGACAGAATCAGCTTCAACAATCCAATTTGTCGGAGCAACATTCTATATCGATTAGGGAACAAAGTTTATCTCTTGGAGAGAATTTAATTCTGTGGAGTTCTGGCGCAGCTACGGATGATCAGCTGAAGTGTGGCTGCTCCACGGGGAAAACGTGTGATGTAATTGACTTCATAGACACTACGTTCAAACCGCATTACCGAGGACAGATGATCAAACTGATGCATGCGGTCATCGAGTATGCATGCGATCTGAATCATGATTGCGTGTAAAACCAAGCGATACCAAGTGTGTAAAAAAATTCAAGAAACGAAATAGACATTGTAAGAAGCCTGAAAAATAACCTGTGTCCTGATTTGACTAGCATGTTTATTTACAGCAAAGACCCAATTTGTGTAACCACCAGAGAAATTCTGGATGTGATGACTGAATGTAGGGATCAGATGGGAATTCACAAGGTTCTCTGTCTGTGCATGTGTGTCACAGATTTATGCACGTCGCTGGTTGCAAAATATCTTGAATCCATGATATGTGAAATTGTTGAATCACTGATCAATTTCATATTACACAAAAACAAAGATTTTCTTTGCTTGCTAGACCACTGTGTAGTGGCGATTTGATCTTTTTATTCACTACTGCAATGTATGAATGTATATTCATCAATATATTGTTAAAAATAAAAGGTTGAATCACTCGCTATCCTTTTCCCAAAGTTAATTTTTTTTAATTTTAATGATTTTGCATGCGCCTTTTTTCCGAAGCGACTTACAAATATAAGCAATTTTATACTTTATTTATATATAAAAAAACTATATTGAAAAAATAGAACGTACGAATGTAGACGGAAATAATTATTATATTATATTATTATATCTGATATAAACTAGGATAGTATTAATAATATAATGTAAATGTCTCGAGATGAAGATGATGGATTAAAGCGATATTTTGTTAACCCTTAATCACTCCTTGGGGTCTATCTGACCCCAATGGAATTTTTCTTTATTTTTTAAAAGTGTTCCCTTCATCTCTGGGGCATGCGACTCTGTGACTTTCCCTAAATAAACTTTCTAAACATGCACAAAAAAAATCTGGGCTTGATTTGGTTGTTCTAAAGGTCCTTGGGTTCAGATTGACCCCACTTTGAAAATGAATGGGAAAAGTAAAAAAAAAAACTTTGTTTTTGTTTGTTTGTTTATTTATTTATTTTAACGCAGTGGACTGTTTGAGTAATACTCTGTCGAGTGTTCGCCCAACTACCGGAAACCTGCAACTTTATTTTAATTATTTAAAAATACATATAAGCTAAACAAACATTCACAATTGTGAAAAAATAAGAGCATTAAGAGATGTACAAAAAAACTGCTGGCTGTATGTTTTCTTAAAAAAGAACAGCCAGAAATTACAATGCTCATTTACTGTTGTTCCCGTTTCCTGGAACAAAACTAAAAGGCGGACGCCTAAAACACAAAGACTGAATAAAACGGACTAAATCATGGCTTTCACTTAAAACAACTGTGATTTATTCAAGTCGTGTTTAGAGATGCGTACAAAAAAAATCTTCAACTTGTAATGTGTAACTTTATGTGCTCTAAAAGAAATAGATGTACATGTAAAAGAGAAATAGTAAGCTTTGTAGACAGACCAGAAAAAGCTCTAAAGTACATCACAAGCTCAGTTTAAACACTCTCTTGGCCATCATTTAATTATCTTATACTGTATTTGTTCATGTTTCCCTGCGAACACTCGCAGGCGTGTTTGACCAAAAATTTCACCAGAATTCTGAACACCTGCAATCACTCATCAAGCCAGCTATATCACCACACACCATTCTGTTGGTGTGTAAGGAGTCAGGCCAACTAAGCCTGACTCCTTACCTGTTGTTTACGTACCTCTAGAAGCTCCCTCATCTCTGCGATCCTGATTTCCAGTTATCCCCGGTCACCTGCCAAAGAAATACCAGCTATTACCAAGAGCTAAGAACCAGTGGTGTAGTCTAGTTTTTTGTAGTGAGTGTAATTTTTTCCCTTCCCAGCCTCATACTCACCCGTCCCAGAGCAGCCTCTCATAAGCACCACCACACTCACTAAACAGGGCTCTACGCTTACTTTGATTTTGAGGAGCAATTGTGCTGCTAATTAAAAAAAAAAAAATTAGGGGCACAGTAAAAAAAATTCAGGAGCACCTTCTCTTCAATAACAAAAATGTACCTTCCCATTATGTAGTAATATTGGAATCCTTAAAGTGATTTACAGGAGCATTTTTTTCTAACTTTATTTAAAGTGTTACCTTTCATGTCAAATTCAAAAGTGTATTTTTATAAGCTCTTTTCAAAATTTCGAATTAAAACAATTCAAGAAGAAGAATAGGTTACCGATCAAATAAAATCATTATTAACTAAATTAATTTGCACTACAGAAGAAGCACAGAAGAACACAAAAGTGGCTTGTAGGTATTTACAGAGATTTAATGAGGCTCAGAGGTGGCATGAGTGCAATTCATTTCATAAATTCATGTTGAAATTAATTTTTTAAATACACAATTTTGAATATAGAAATATTCTATGATTTAAATAACTGAAATGATACTTTAAAAATGAAACTAAGACTGTCGTTAGGTGGCGGCAAGTTACTGATTTTATCACTGAATCATTAATTCAATTTATTTGTTCGAACAGCTGATTCATTCGGGAACAAAGCAAGTCTGTGCGTCCCAATATACTCCAAATAATATTGAAATTTACTAATATCACATTTAGGATGGATAGTATGCACATTGGAACTCGGGAAGTGACTCGGGCAGTCTTTATGAATGAGTCATTTAATTGACTCACTAGATTCGTTTAAGCGCAGATTCATTCATAAACAAAACAATGCTGTGTTTGAATTTAAATCTACAGCGGCTCAGTTGTGAGTTTATTTGAAACTATTTTAGTTGACGAAATGGAGAAAAAACATGCAATACTGTTATAGTCAGACAATGTCAATCACTAAATAATAACCTTTTGTTTATTGTAATCACTCATTGTTCTTATATGCCAACAATCCCCTGCTGTTACAGTTAAGTTAATGACAACGTATTCTCTACCACGTGCCAGGTAACGTTACGATAGCATTAGCCTCGTTTTCTGTACCGCGTAGGATAGTATCAGCCTTATCTGGCTATTTTTCTGTCATTCCTATAATGTTAACGTCTCTGTCATCTGTTTGCAGTGTGTCATCCGAAGCAGCAGCAGCTTCAGGGGCAGGCTGCTTACGAAAACACTGTGTAGTTCGTTTCACATCTCCTGTTCTTAGTTGATCTCAAGCTTAGCAATAGTCGTCAACAGAAATACGGCATGATTATCAGAAAGACAGTGCTTCGCAACACAGACTTGGTGTATTTATGAATGAACTTGTGAAAGGTCTGTCACTAAACAAAGTTGTTACGTATCCGCGGGCTTTTTTAAGTGGGTATACGCAAATCCTTGACCTTCCCTAGTAGGTATACGGCAAATACCTGGATATCACGTAGACTACACCACTGCTAAGAACCCAGAACTGTCTTTATCACCTCGTACTCACCTGCCCTCAGTGTCCTTGCTCTCTGAATTGCCCATAAACCCCTCTGTTTTGTACTCTTACCTTGTGTCTCATCATTGTACTGTGACAATTCGGTATTTGTTATACTGCATATTTCTGTTGTGCAAACATATTTCCTGTATTAAAAAGTATGTCTATAACCTTTTCAAGGGCGTTTAAAGTAATGTTATGGTTCTTAATCATAATCACATTACAACAAGCTGACATAGTCCCTCTAGTAAATCTGCCAAAAGTGGATTTATTTTAGCGCTGTAGTTGTTCATAAATTCTTATGAACATGCACTGCATGTTTGACCACAATCAGAAAGAACTCATCACCTGAAAACGCAAAAACGTACTTGGTTACTATCATAACCTCGGTTTCCTGAGATTTGGAACGAGTGCTTCAACTGAAGCCTTTTTATAATCACGCAGTGAAACTGCACGTCCATTGGTTCGTGCAGTACTAAAAAACTAACCAATGGCTCGGCGGCGCATCTCAGATTTCTTTGAAGAAGCGACTGAGGAGTGCAGCTCATAGCACGGCCAGGAACGCAGTACTCGTTCCATATCTCAGGGAACCGAGGTTACGATAGTAACAGAGTACGTTCCCTTTCGATATTTCACTCATACTGCGTCGAAAACGCTTGTATGGGAACAAGTACAATCACGCCGTGCTATGACGTGGAACGACTCAACACCAAGACTCACGTGGGAGTAAGACCCAAGGGAGTCAAGAGAATGCACCAAGCACAGGCTGAGCCATAGGGTCATCCGTGGCCTGGGTGTCGTCCGGTAAGTTGATACCTGGCATCCATGCTGGCAGGCAAGAACAGCCGGGAGCGAATATTAAATAAATGGCGCCAGCATAAGTTTCAAGGCAACAGAGTTCACTGCGCACTTTAATTCAAAATACATAGACCTGTACATAGCAACACTTAATAGATTAAACATAACAGATCCCTATAATGCCCTCGGGGTGCTTTTAATGTGTATTAATATATGAATGGGTATATTTCATGACCTGCAATATCCTGATATGTACAACTACCTCATCAACTTTCCCTCCTAACGTTACTCCGGAGACTCTTTAAAAGCCTGCAGGGTACAAATGGACGCAATCTAATTTTTTGATGAATATTCAGGAGTCTGCTAAAACCTCAGACTGTAAAATATCGTCACTGGAAGGGTAAGTCAACTGTGTTGTTAGCTAAAGTAATTAACCCTAGCTGTCCTAGGTAATGTTAGTCAGCATAATTACATAACTGTGAGTACAGTAGACATCATAAATGTCATGAAATCTTACCCGTTTAATCCCAAATGTTGTGTGTTAGCGCGTTTTATTGCAGTGAACCATTCGTCTATCGAATACGGTAAAATGATTTCCCCTTTGGTTTATAGGATAATGCATATTTTCAATCAAAGATAACTTATAGATTCAATATGGGCTGCTTTTGTTGCTGGACTCTTTTTTTTATTGGTCATTTTGTGTGTTTTACAAATAAGGTAGGCTACAAGGTTAAGAAGCTTACTTAAATGGAAAATGTTTTTTCTCTATTTTGTAGTGAAAGACGGTTTCCCATATTCAGGTCTCGGCTAGATTGCATGTTTTCTTGCACGGCTGGATGTTGGACTCATGAAAAATAATCACGTTGTTTGTATTTACCAAAATAGAAATTTACTGTAGTCAAAACACATTTTTATTGTGAAGCGGGAGCGGCCAGCCAGCAGATGAGCCTTCATTGAACAGTTATGTTCAGGACTTTCTGATTTACTTAACGAATACTGCGTGAGGGGGCAAGAAACTGGCCAAGGGAGGTCACGTATGGGACACAAAAATATACGGGACGTCCCAGCTAATACGGCTTTCCCCTGCATGTTCTGGCATCCTGGCGCACAGCAGCTGTCCACCATGTTAAAATGGTGTAAGTTTTGTAAGGTCTTAACAGTCTGGTTTTAAATTATTGTTCCACAACTGACGATACCAATGCTATGGCCGCTCTAGCGCTCTCCTGGTTGCCTGCCAAAATGTCGGAGTGTAGATTGCGTGATGTCAACCGCAGGAGCTCTATAGTATGGACAGACCAAGTGAAGGAGGGGCTTGAGCAATGTTGGTCAAGTGAACCCATAAGATAGCTTATTTAAGCAGAAAGGACTCTGGCCTGTAAGGCAGGGACATCCACGTTGTAAAACCTCACAAATGTGGATGGCCAGGCCCAGCCGGCCACCTCACAAATTTCTGAAATGGATGCCCCGCTGGACCATGCCCAGGAAGATGCCTCTGGTGGAATGGGCTCTGACTCCTATGGGGCACTGCAAACCCAAGGAGGAGTATGCTAGGGTAATACCATCATCTAACCACCTAGAAATCCCTTGCTTCGTAACAGGGCCACCTTTGGCGCAGATACCGAAGCCAACAAAAGCTGTTCTGATTTCCTTTATGAGGCAGAACGATCAATGTATACCCTCAGGGCCCTGACAGGGTGGAGCAGGGACAGTTCCTGGCTACCCGTCGAGGGGGGAAGTGTGGAAAGTCCCAAGGTGGAACTGTACATGGACGCGGAGGATTTATTCTCCTGGCGCCTCGTAAAAATTGAACCACCGCACTATGTCTGCCCACTGATCGGCCAGCAATGGGGGCATGGAAAGCCGCTATGGCTCCCGTGTAAACTTGTTGGATGAGGAGTGCTGTTTATCCAGCATCTCCTGCAGAAATGAGAGAACCACTGACACATCGGAGGTGACCGGATCTAAGTCGCGGTCTTGACACCAAGTCGAGAAAACAGACCATTTCAGAGCATAGAGGCGTCGAGTAGACGGGGCTCTAGCTTCTGATATCGTGTTTCGGACACGCTCTGAGAGGCCGAAAGGCTCCCGTTGAGCGGCCACACATGCAGGGCCCATAACTCGGGCCGTGGATGCCAAATCGTGCCGTTCGCTTGAGAGAGGAGGTTCCGTCTCAAGGGGATTGGCCACGGGGCTGCTTCAAGCAGCTGGAATAACTCCGACACCCACGGCTGGTTCCTCCAGAGGGGAGCTATTAGAATGAGTTTGTGCCATTGTTCCCTGACTCGCCTGAGTACCTGCGGTAGCAGAGGGATTGGAGGGAAAGCATAGAGCGGAAGACTGGGCCACTCATGGGCCAGGGCATCCGTGCTCTTTGTGAAAAAGATTGGGCAGTGAGAGTTGTCTTCGGAGGCGAAAAGGTCTACTCGAGCTCTGTCACAGACATCTCAAATTTTCTGAACCGCGAGTGGGTGGAGCGTCCATTCCCCTGAGACATTGTTCCTTGACAACATGTCTGCTCCATGGTTTATCTTGCCCGGCAATTCGAGGTAGTTGAGTATGCGGATTCCCATATGTCGCAGAGGGGAGAGAGCTGCATCCATGCATCGTGTAAAAGTGTGGGGAGCAAGGGACAGCCCAAATTGGAGGACCTTGTTTTGATATGCCTCCCCTTCGAATAAGAATCTCAAGAATCGTCTGTGATGGGGGGGCTACCTGGATGTGAAAGTATGCGTCTTTCAGATCCAGCGACATGAACCAGTCCCCTGGGCATATTTGCGAGAGGATCTGTTTCAAAGTTATCATCCTGAACGACCTTTTCATCAGGGCTTAATTCAGGAGTCTGAGATCTAGAATAGGTCGCAGGCTGCCATCTTTTTTTGGGGACGAGGAAGTAGCAGCTGTAAAAGCCTGACTCGCTCTGGGCTGGAGGAAAGATTTCTATGGCTCCTTTTTCCAGCAGATTTATCACCTCTGCGCGGAGGACTTGGGCTTCGAGAGGAAGTGTTGCATTGCTTGAGACGACTTCTGAGCCTCCGTGAAGCATTCAGCAAAGCCCTCCACAGCTGGTCCAAACAGGCTGCCTGACGAAACCGGAGCGTCGAGGAAGGGAACTTTGTCCGCCTCTTTCATCTCCGTCATCGTGAGCAAGAGGGGGCACTCTAATACTATTAAGCTGGACATCGAACGCCCAATGGCCTGGGCTGGGGCTTTGGTAGCGCGTAGAGCCAGATCTGTCGTGCTCCTCAGGTCCCTGAGTGAAGCTGCATCCAGACCGGCTTCCTCACTGGCGAGCATCTTGGCCTGGAAGACCTGGAGCACAGCCATAGAGTGCAGCGCTGAAGCCGCTTGTCCAGCCGCCGAGTAGGCGCATCCAGCGAGTGCAGATGTGGCTCTGCACGGCTTGGACGGATGGCTCACCCTCGCCTTCCATCCGATAGCTGTGGGCGGGCAGAGATTTGCGGTCACAGACTCATCCACAGGAGACAGGTGCTCGTATTAATTATTCTTCAGCGCTGTCAGCAGATGTGAGAGCAGCTGAAGCAGAAGAACAGATGCGAGACGAGTGGGGGGGGGTGCCACAATATCGTGAGCTCGTATGAACTTCTGGGAAGGGGGACGAGTGTTGGCGGGGGGCTTGATAGTGCCCCGTGAGAAAACACTCGTCCAGCCTGCTGCGAGATGGCTCTTCGGCGGAGACCATTCAAGCCCGAGCTCATTGACAGCCTTTGTCATGATGCGGCGGCATTCACAAAGATTGTGAACGGTCATCTTAAATCTTGATAATATGACTAAAACTAGTGGTGTAAGAAAAATGTCATTTAAAAAATATTGTGATTCTTAGATGTGACACATCCCTAACTAAAAATACTCAAATGTTTTAGCACAGCTATTTACACACATAGTATGAAAACTGTACATTGTATCACTTGCCATATAAAATTAATTACCAGTTTATTAGGATAAAAAATAAATGATGATAATAATTGAAACATCCTTAGCTTGTACATCTCTTTCATGTTGAAAACACAGATGCTGGCGCTTAAATCTTTTAGTAAACCATTTAAAATTACTTGATACCTACAAAATAGTTAAATTGTCAAAATGTACAAGTTTTGTATTCTAGGTGATACATTTACACCAATAAAGGTTTCATGAACATTAGAAAACCACATGTATTCCCTGTGGCTGTTAAACACCTCGGGTAAATAATTTGAAACGTAAGTCTGTCAAATGAGAAAAGTTCAGTCATACATTTCAAAAAGTGTTAAATCATACAGAATGAAGCTGTGCTTTATAAATAAAATGAATGGGGGGTTCGAGTGGTTGTGAACGAATGAATGAAACGCATTTGTCTGAGTTTTACTCTGGATGTCTTCCAAAACCCCAAACAAAGAACATTCCCGTTAACAAACATATTAAAACATTATATTGTACACCAACTACATCACGGTAGAAACAGATAGGGAAGAAACTTTGGCCTCTGGTGTCTAGACACCAATCCACCAGAGGTGTTGACCTAAAACACAAACATGTAAGCCAGATGCCCCAGACAATCTCCTTGCTTAGGGGCTGGCTGTAGACGGGCTGATAGGGACAAATTGGTGACAAGGCTTTAACATATGCCATATAGATCAAACAAACTTTGATCCTTTTAAGGTGACAATACCCACCCTTTTCTCTGCCAACACCTCCAGACAGGAAGTTAGCAACAGGTCAGGAAGGAACTCCATAAAAACCCCTTGGAACAGGTGAGAGATAAAAACATTGTAAATCTATCAAAAGTTATATCGAACATCTATTTTTATCTTTTGATTTACACACCCTACTGTCATGTCAGTCAGGGGTGACAGGACCCGGTGACATGGCAGTCAGGGTGACAGAGGGGTCATATAGCCATAAATCAGGTCATAAATCTGACCATGTACACATTTGACATATGACAACCTGTCAATCAATGCTGACAGGGGGGTCATAAATCATCAATCTGACACATGGTGTCTGTAACAACTACTCATGTTTTAAACAAACTTTGCAAACACCACTTTTGCACGTCATGCCTCCCCCAACTGAAACATTACAAATATAAAAGTAAACAGGTAACAGTAGGCTACTTTCAATAAAAGATACACAATGCAACTTCAAAATTTACAAAAAACATATGCAATGAATGAGTAGGCTACATCATGAATCCATCTTCCAAAATGTGTTTTAGTCCTGAATCACTAGTATGCCTATAATAAGTGTTTATATTAGGACTATTTTAGACCAAGCGCTGCAGAGGAAGTACCGCTTCTCTTTTTCAGCAGCACTGGTTCCAGAAATATTTTTCATTTTTCCCATGAAGATTTTTAAAAGGTCTTTGTTAAAAGTGTTATAATATGAACCAAGCCAAGCAGACATGCATAAATCACAACATTACAAACTTTTATTTGAAGTATAAAAGTAAATGAATATCAGACAAAAAGATAAAGGTAAGACTGTGTACTTAACAGCTTTAGTGAGGGAAAGAGATACAATTGCATGAAGCACTGAAAAAGATAGAGAATTATAGAACTATTCATTTAAAGTTGTTGTTTGTGTCTGTAAAACCAACATTTAAAGTTCATTGCAAAATATGCACAGACAATATAAATTAAAATATTTATTGTATTTTGAAAGACCAATTCAGTTCCATCATTTGCAGTGCTTCATGGGAGTGGGTGGAGCTAAGGATCTCCTAGCTGCGGCTGTCTAATTGGTGGAATTTTATGTAAACAGGTGGGTTTATCAAAAAATAAGCCAGGTACTCTCAGATCTGGCCCAGTGGCTCTCAATTAGAGTACACTGCAGTTTTTCACTGTCGATTTACATTGGAAAATTGTTGCTCTAGAGGTGGGGAGGGCCTGTTCAAATACCCACACTTGTCTTAGACACTTGAGAGCACATGCACGCAACGGTAAGTAATTGCACAAGACTGCCCCAGGTCTTAAAAACACCAAAGTGCTTTGACCTTAACACACACTAAACCCACACTCCACTGTGGTATTCAAGGATAAGTGTGCATCATGTTCTGGAAATAAATAGTGAGGCTTTTGAAAAGACTTGTGATCTTCATGCGCAATTGAACACTTGGTCCAAACACAGGAAATACATCATGTGAGAAAACAAGGGCTCAAACGTAAAGACCACATGCTATAACAAATTTCAAGCAGTTTCAAATAATTATTAATTAGTAATTAGTTCCACAGAAATTTTACATTGTCAATTTTTGTCTTCAAAGTGTTGCTTGATTTGTTATTTTTTTAGTTGGCTCAACCTTTAATGAAGTTTCATAGTGCACATGCACATGTTTTTATTAGTTTAGTCAACATTAGCATAGCTAATTGTGAACTGGATTTGAAAATATCCATTTATTCAATGTTTTTCAAATATATTTGTGTAGACTTAATATAATATGTCCTCTCAACTAAGACCAAGCTATAAAATTAGCTCAACTTAAATATTTTTGCCCTTTCAACATTTTGTTAATTTGATTGTTTACAGGTCATGTTTGATAACTTTTCTGCCGAAGCCATGCGTTAAATGTTTATATATTCTGTTCACTTTCTACTTAAAATAGTCTAGAAATTCTGAAGAATATTTGCTACAGACTGTGGAACATGTTTTCGATGTATTGGTTTACCTGTATATAGAGGTCTATGTTGTCTGTCTATTTTGTTGGAGCACTGCCTCATTTGCCCATACAGACGAACGGCGGCTGTTTGAGTCTCTGTCCCAGATGAACTCTCTGCATGTCGCTGGCTGCCAATAATGAGTCTTATGGGAAGGCCTATAACACCATCCCCTGGCTCAGAAAGCCTCACTGGCTGAGAAGATGGGGAGGGCCTGAGCCAAGTACAGAATAATATGGAATGGAATGCAAACATCAGTGTTACATCACAAGAACCTTGTTTGACCATAAAATGAACATTTTGTCATAATTTACTCAATTTGTTTCCAACCTGTATGAGTTAATTTCTTCTGTTGAACTCAGAAGAAGATATTTTTTATTAATATTTGTAACCAAACAGTTGATGGTAGCTGTTGTCTTCCATGTTCTTCCAAATATTTTGTGTGATTAAAGTGGTGATACTCAAATCTGGCTCGCGAGATCCACTTTCCTGCTGAGTTTAGCTCCAACCCTGATCAAACTCCCCTACCTATGATTTTCTAATGATCTTGAAGACTCTGATTAGCATGCTCATGTGTGTTTGATTAGGGTTAGAGCAAAACTCTGCAGGAAAGTGGATCTTGCCAGCAATATTTGAGTATGAATGAATAAATGATGCATTTATATAGCACTTTATTGTGTATTTCTGTACAACCAAAGCACTTTACAATCATGTGGGGGGTCTCTCCTCAACCACCACCAGTGTGTAGCATCCACTTGGATGATGCGACGGCTGCCACAGGACAACGGCGCCAATGCGATCACCACACACCAGCTACAGGTGGAGAGGAGAGAGAGTCATAGAGCCAATCAAGTGTATGCCCTCACCACACACCAGCTACAGGTGGAGAGGATAGAGAATCATTGAGCCAATCAAGTGTATGCCCTCACCACACACCAGCTACAGGTGGAGAGGAGAGAGTCAGAGAGCCAATCAAGTGTATGCTCTCACCACACACCAGCTACAGGTGGAGAGGAGAGAGAGTCATAGAGCCAATCAAGTGTATGCGCTCACCACACACCAGCTACAGGTGGAGAGGAGAGAGAGATATAGAGCCAATCAAGTGTATGCGCTCACCACACACCAGCTACAGGTGGAGAGGAGGAGAGGAGAGAGCTCACCACACACCAGTCAGAAGAGACAATCAAGTGTATGCGCTCACCACACACCAGCTACAGGTGGAGAGGAGAGAGAGTCATAGAGCCAATCAAGTGTATGCGCTCACCACACACCAGCTACAGGTGGAGAGGAGAGAGAGTCATAGAGCCAATCAAGTGTATGCGCTCACCACACACCAGCTACAGGTGGAGAGGAGAGAGAGTCATAGAGCCAATCAAGTGTATGCTCTCACCACACACCAGCTACAGGTGGAGAGGAGAGAGAGTCATAGAGCCAATCAAGTGTATGCTCTCACCACACACCAGCTACAGGTGGAGAGGAGAGAGAGTCATAGAGCCAATCAAGTGTATGCGCTCACCACACACCAGCTACAGGTGGAGAGGAGAGAGAGTCATAGAGCCAATCAAGTGTATGCTCTCACCACACACCAGCTACAGGTGGAGATGAGAGAGAGTCATAGAGCCAATCAAGTGTATGCTCTCACCACACACCAGCTACAGGTGAAGAGGAGAGAGAGTCATAGAGCCAATCAAGTGTCTCACCACACACCAGCTACAGGTGGAGAGGAGAGAGAGTCATAGAGCCAATCAAGTGGATGCGCTCACCACACACCAGCTACAGGTGGAGAGGAGAGAGAGTCATAGAGCCAATCAAGTTTATGGGGATTATTAGGAGGCCATGATTGATAAGAGCCAGTGGAGGGAATGTGGCCAGGACACCGGGGTTTCAAGTATCCCTGAATTAAAGCTTTGTAAGAAACATCCATCAAGACCTTTTTAAATTCAAAAAGTTGCTTCCACTTTTCCAGAATTTCTATTCAAAACATTTTTATAATGTATGTATTTATATAATATTAAGTTATTATGACTTTAATCCATATTAAACTTCACTTTGCAGGGCACTTTAAAAACACTCTAGTCTTGAAAATTCTGGGCATTTACAGTAAATATTGTAATTCATAAGCACCAGGAGGCTCAGGAACTATAACCAAAATAAAAATGTCTTCACTCCGCTGCCAAAAGTTTTTTTTTTTTACATATCTTAAGATATGTAAGTATTTAGCCTACATAAATCATGTATGATTTACAATTATTCGTGATTTATATAGACTAAATGCTCAAATATCTTAAAATATCAATATGAAAATCACAAAATTAAATGTAATTTCAAAAGCCAGTAATTCTAAGTATGAACATCTAGTTCATTAAAAAAATAAGAAAGAAAGAAAGAAAGGCAGTTTGCCTCATTTTTTGCTGTATTTACATTTATGCATTTAGCAGACACTTTTATCCAAAGCGACTTACAGTGCATTCAGGCTATACATTTTTTGTATGTGTACCCTGGGAAGTGAACCCAGGGAAATTGAATCCACAACCGTAACGCAATGCTCTACCACTGAGCCACAGGAACACAGTGTATTTAACAGTGTAAGTCACAATAATAATTATAGAACTACGCAATTAGCGTGAAGATCAGTATGTAAAATACTGCAATAATTGTGTATTCTGTAATCGATTTTCAAGACAGAAATATATTGTTAACAGTTTATGTTGCAGTTCCCCTAATAATTTATTGACATAATCTGAAGAAAATATGGATGCTATAAATACATTTATTAATGTCTCTGAGACTGTATGTCATAGCTCACACAACAGTAACAACTGGGGTGCTCATTCACACACAATCTTAAAAATGTTCTACACGAAGATAAAGACATTAGCAGGATCTATGTGGAAAGTGCAACATGTGCAATAAAATTAAAACCCAACCACTGGGAAACCTAACGAGCAAATGTTTAAAATCTTTTCAAAACTGCCTATATTCACTTATGAGAGATGCCTCAGTCAACAAGGAACAATGCAGCTGCAAAATCGGACCTCATAAACCATATGCGCTTGATCTCATTAAAATGTAATTACCTAGCTTAATCATTAGCCTAGAAATAACACAAAAGGAAAGTACTGACATCAATGTCACTGTGATTACCACAAAACTGTTCGTGTAAACACAGAAAACAAAATGGCAATATCAACTAGATATCGTTACCTAGTAAACCAACAAAACAATGGTAACAGTAGAGGCATCCCAAATATTATGAATGTACTCTATATTTCAACACTTTTGCAAGCAAAGACTACATTTTCCAGGGGAATATAATACTTTTCCAAGAAAACACAAAATGAAATTGTTTTGTTAGTAAACACAAAAGCATTGAAATGTGTTTTATAGTTGTTTTATCTATTCATCTAGTTTATCTATTCTCATAAGCATTAAAGAATGCAGACAGCAAAGCAGTACTTGTCCATTCGTGTCACAATAATGAGTGGTTCACCCACAACTTCCTCATTCCTTTGTCAGTGCCTGCTTCCTCCAAATTCAGAATGAAATAAAAACTTCTATAAATCTTGTTGAAACAGAATCAGCAAATTGCATTGTGTTAGGTTCTTATTTCAGTATAACACTCACTAAATAACTTTAAAGTTAACTTAACATTGTGTTTCATTTGTGTAGTTTAATACAATTTGCACAGACACCTGGGGCCTGTACCATGAAGCCGGTTTAGCTGGATAGCCAGGTATGTTTCAGTTTAGTTTGCACCAATCCTGGGTTTTAGGTACCATGAAAGTGGCTTGGCTTTTAGTGGTGTTCATCACCATAGTAACTTACGCTCCATAGCTAATCTGCTCCGGGGCCGGTTATGTTCTGGTTTAGAGATCTCAAACCGAAATTTGACCAATCAGCTTCAAGCAAAGTGACGCATCTCTGACGCAATAAAGCCTCTCCTCTAATTTCTCTTACTCCAAATTAAAGGACAAATAGTAAAACATTTTTAAAGATAAAATCATCCGATTTTTAGAGATTATATATTTTTTTTATTATTTTATACAATTATTATACCCTTAATCCATTACACAAACCAGCTTAGATGAATTCTAATTATTAAGCTTGTATTTAAAATTAATATAAACATATAGATAATATGCAATATAAATAAGTTTTAGAATTATTTAAAGATTCAAACATGACTACATATGAGCTTGGATTTTTACGTGTTTTTATACCTGTACATATCAACTATATAGACTAACTTTACAACTTTTACTTGCACTTATATGGCAATATGTTTTCTTTAAGTGTCTCTCTTTCATGGTAGGATCGTTTCATTTTGTAAATGTGTTTAAATTCTTCATATTGTTCAATCTTTTAATCTTTGGTAGTGAATCACACCGACTCTATCACGAGAAGTGAATCACAGTTTCAAGGCATGTGATTGGCTGTTTATTACTGATGTCACACTTTCATGTGCATGTACTCCATTAACTCAGAATCAAAGCCTGAGTTGACAGAAAGTTGACGATCAGCTTAATGATACCAACAAAGCCGGATTGGAGTGGTTTGGTTTTGTCAACTCAAAACTAATCCTGTAACCCTGAGTTTGTTCAGCCACCATCATGGTACAGGCCGCTGGATACTGCAAAGTGAAAACAATAACAGTCTAGACACGTTAAATTATAGTTTAAACATATACCGACTGAACCTCAAAAATATACAATATACATATTAATCCCATACTTTGTTCATTTTTCTTTACATTTATCACTAGTAGACAAATCACTAGTCTGAGAAATGAAAAAATAAATAAGATATTCATCTTCCACAAGGTTAACATTCCAGGAAATAGGTTTCTCAAGAAGTAATTGCAACCAATACTGCCACCCATGCATTTTACTCACACACCAATCTCATTTTGCATATGCAAACATGTTAAATAGTGTAGCAGTCTTTTTCACAGAACCACTTTTCGTTCAAGTATAATATTGAAAGAATAGAAAACAAAAAGTCTTCATCCAGATTTTCTTAAGAGTTATCTTTAATGCTCAGCATCGTCTCCATGTTGCCCCCCAGAAAATTTCTCCAGGTTATTCTTTTCCAACATGGGTTTTATCAAGCTGAACTCAATGGTGTTTGATAGTCTACACACATCAGCAGGTCAGCATGGCACTGTGCATATTTCTCCACAGTCTCATGGTCTGCTGAGGGTCACGCTGGTGCACCAGAAGCAGGTCTTTGTGTACACAGGGGTTCTCTCGGTCTTGTTCCTGAATGTCAAAGGTCTTGAAACCATCGTGTTTCGTTGCACTGATTCCAAGTGCCTTGAAGCACATCCCATTGTAGACGTCATCAATTGGGAAAAAGGGTATGTAAAACGAAACGTGGTAAAGAGACGGAAGAAGGTTTCCAGAAAAAATAATTCCACCGCCACCAGCATAAGGAGGGTAAGGACCTTCATAGAATGACTGAGGAACATAATATTTTATTTTAGGGTCCCGTAACGGGCTGGCATTAGAAATGACCTGCCCGGTGTACAACGCCGTGGCCTGTTCTGGCTCCAGAGACTGCAGATGATTCAGTATCGCTTGAGGGTTAGCAAAAACATCATCGTCACCCTTAAAAACGAAAGACACACGAGGACAGTTTTCAAGCATCCACTTGAAGAACACGTGCTCCTTGAGAGTCAGGTTGTAAAAGGAGTCATGGAAATCCCAGACGAGGAGATCTTGAAACTGCTGAGCTTCAAATGAAACCAGTTTGTTGAGATTGGGATCATCCAAAGATGACCGGCCCAACAGAAAGACAGTTCGTACCTGAAGTCCGTTTTCATACAAGCCTTCTCTTCCCCAGGTCTCTCGGACTGCTTGGCGCCTCTCGAAGTTCTGTGGGATGGATTTGATTGCAAAAAGTAAGAAAATTTGACCCGGTCCACTCTCTGATGCACACTTGCCAGGCTGATCGATAAGAAGCGGTGGGTCTCGACACTCCATGCCTCTAAGAAAGTCTCCATAAAGTGGAGGGTACGAATGAATATCCTGAATGTTGGTTTGTAGCAACTCAAAACTCTCAGGCTGACAGTGAAACTTGTCACGTGGGTCTTTGTGCGTTTGATTGTCGATGGAGTCAAACTGGCTGAGGAAAGAATGAAGCTTCCGGTTCCAGAAGGCACCGTTTTTGGGAATGTCTTTTCTGAAAGTCTCAGAAATTGTTAGTGGTGGGAGTTTATATGGCATAGCACTTTTCTTTTTGATAGTGCTTATCACTTCAGTTGTTGGTTTTCTATGAGTGGTAGCTGGAACCGAAGGGATCTTAGCCAAGTCTTTTTGGCTGTGTTCCACATCCTTTAGCTGGGAAAAGATGATGACAACGCAAGCGCTGCTAGCTAGTGCTACGATTAGTAATTTCATATACTTCTTTTTCATTTTACAACAACTCTGTTAGAAGCAGCGCACTCTCGAGAAGTAAATAACGATGTGGGTCTTTACAGGAAATGGTGGGTATCGACACTAGAGAATGTCCTCGTGTTAAATATTCATCTTCCACTGAATAGAGGTTCTTCAATCATATTCCCATTGATGCCAAGTTCAGCTGTGAGCCTAGCAGACACAAGAAACAGTAACACAAGTGAGATTACAAGAACGTGACAGTCAAACAGTAGTGTGTGCAGCTTTTTAAGTTATTTATATGAAAACATCACGTAGCATACCAAATAACACTAGACAGTTTCCTCTGTGGTTTGTGTGGGTGACAAATGCTGTCGGTCTAAGTCTTGCTTTAACATTTATGAACTAGCTGACAGTTAAGGTGCAGTTCACTCAAATTAAAATGGTAATCATTTACTAATCCTCATAAGAGGAGTGTAGGGCTGCTGCTGTCTCTTCCTGTCTACAATCAACTCTTTAGTTTTTCTCCAATCTGCATGCAGGGATGGGCAGTATTTCTGATAAATGTATTTAAAATACACTTGTGGTCTGGCGGTGAGGAAATTTGAAAGTGTTTACAAAATACTATGTTGAAAGCTGTATTTAAAAAACTTTGAATGCAAAAATCATAGAATTTTAGGCAAATGTTGTATGTGTTTCTTTAAATCAAAAACCTTCATTTAAGCTTAGTATTTTTGTATTTTCAAAATACATCAAATACTTTTTGCCAGTCAACCTCTTTATTATGGGTTGATTTCTTGTGTCAACTAGTTCAGACATGCCACCTTCATGTGAGCTGCAGCTGTACAAGTCCATCTAGATTTGGGTGAGTGAATTTCCATGATTCCTGTAAGGACATAAAGAATAATGCTGCCTTCATGTACGTAGATTTCCTACTCCCCACTTCTTAAGTTTTGATTACGAGCTTGTCACATTCAAGTGGAAAGAATTATGGAGGACCCTATGTTTTTTGGGGAAATGTTATTAAAGCCAAAATCTTTTTGAGATATTTAATTGAGTAAAATGTCCCATTCCTTGAAAACCATTCACAGCACTATTCACTTTGTAAGCTTGACAAAGACAATTATACATTTTCTGTCAAATACATGCTATTTTGCGGTGTATAAAACATATAAAATGCTTGAAATAGTTATTGCAGTTCTATAAGCATTATATCAAAATGAGGTGCTAAAGCATGCTTGTCACAGCAGCAACTGTTGTCCTCATGTTTAAAGTGTATGGCCAGCACAACAAAAATGTTGGGTAGCTAGCCAGTCAGGCTTTTTTTGTTTAAAAAAAAAAAAAAAAAAATGTTTTAATTTGGTTTTATCAACTAGCAAGTCAGTTGTATTTATTAAACTTTAAGCATTCCTTGTGAAAATGAAGTGTGCTTAATTGCAGTAAAAGTGCACTTTGTGTACTTCAATTATTAAAAGTATACTTTTTAAAAAGTGCACTTGCAGATAATATAAATAATCTAAATGAAAGGCCACTTAAGTGTACTTAAAGAGAATACACTTTAATGACAATAGATCTTAGCATACTTAAGTGCACTTTTTAAAAAAGCACTTCTAATAATGTCTAATTAAGTATTACTCAAACATACATTTTGACATAATTATGATTTTAAATAAGTACACTTTGATATATTTATCAATATACTAAAGCACATGTAAAATTATTGATCTTAATTTAAATTTAAGGGTGTTCTTCAAAATTACATTTGTTAATGTATTTATTCTATAATATATACTATGGGCATTATTGCACTTGAAATTAATTTATCTTCTAAACTTAAATACACTTTCTTATACAGTATACTCCAATACAACTTTTTGAAATTTTCATCACCAGCTTTTTCGCTATAAACTATGAAGTTTAATTTTCGACATAACATTTGACATACAGTGTTATTTATGAGAGTACTGTATTTGTATGTAATTTTACATCTGTGTACAGAATACTTTCAATAGCATTATGTTGCTCTCACTTAAACACATTTAATTGCAAGCAAAAGTTTAACAAATCTAAACAAAATTAATTTGCATTCAGATACATTTGATTTTAATTAGACTAGGCTACACTGCACCGTTTTGGTTAGGTGAATGAGTCATGAATGAGTAACAATATGTAACAATATGAATAGAGTTAAGGCCATCTAATATAAAGTGGGAGTAGATATAGTTCCAAAAACTTTTTTAAATCTAAACAAAGCGCAGAGTCCACTCCGCAACTATAACAATAACAGCACAAAAAACATGATTTTGTTCAAATCACTTTCAGAGCAATTTTATACTTCTGATGATGAATGATAAAAACATTGACAGCCAATCAAAATTAATCTTGTGTTATAGAGCTCAAGCATTTACAGCGACAGATCACATAACTGCAGCAGCACATGCTTAGGATACGCTAATAAAGTTGTCTTTATAATTATCATTATAAGAACAAGCCTTAATAGTGGTAGGCTACTTAGCTGGATGGCCATTTATTCAAATGTATTTTCAAAATACTGTATTTTAGAGCATTTTTTGCAGGCAGTATTTTAAATAAATTTTCATGAATTTATGCCATCTGTGCATACATGCATTTCTTTCGTTAAATTATACGGACAAAAGAAACCAACACATTTTTTATTTTTGAGTGAACTATTCCTCTTAAATAAAACTGACTGAAACTGGGGATAGAGCTTTGTCAATGCCAATAATACCATGCATCAAAATTATTAGTTTGCTCTTACTGTTTGCATAATTATTGTATGTGGATCTAAAATTAAACACAACCTTTTAATTTCTTGGAAAATTGGTCTCCGGTGATTAATTAAACCGCACAGGTTCTAAAACGAAGTACATTTCAGGCCCATGAGGACACATCGTTGAGCTCAGGAACAGATGATATACAGCACCTGGGAGAAAGTGCACGCTGTATGCAGAGCCGATCCTGTATGCGCAGAAGACGCGAGATGCGTAGCCCCCCAGCGCGCGCTCTCAAATGTGTTTTAATTTTAGTTTCGTTTTGAATTTGGCCGGCGCCTATGAAAACATGAATGGATGTCGTAAAGTCTCTTGCTCGAAACTAAAAAAACGAGTTAAAAGCATCGCGAGCCGCGGACGAGACACCGTTACTCGAGCACCACCCCCCCAGGAAGTCTGTGATCGGCTCTGGCTATATGCTCTTAAAACCCACGTAGATAGCCTACTCCTTTAGTACATATTTGCATTGTACATAGATTATTGTCCTTCTGGACATTCATATTCAGAATATGTTTTGATCTGGCGCATGATTTATAAAGTTTAAGCCCTTCTTCCTGATCTAGTGCTTCAGTATTTGAAGTATACAGCTAAAATTGACCTCGTTTTTAATTAATAATGCAGATAAAATTAGGTTTATTGTGAAACAAAGGGATATTAGTTTAGAAACGGCACTTTTGTATTTTGACTGAAAACTAACACATTAACTTGTTAATTAAACATTAAAGTATATTTTCAGCTAAAATACCTAAATAAATAGATTTTTGAAAAAGAAAAAAATCAGATTCTCAATAACTGCGGTGTTAATGTATGCATGAACACACGAATGTATCTGTAGCTATAATAATAGTGAGGTTAGTATAGTATTTAACACTATATCCCGTGGCAAGTGTTTTTATGGGTGCTATATAGACTACTGTCAGTTTGAAAATGACACTAACGCTGAACATTTCTCAAGACTTTGAACAGAGCAAGGAGGAAATACATAACATGGCTTACCGTGTGAGCGTCTATAAACATGCTTAGTCCAAACTGCTCGTCTCGAGAGAAGGAAGGCGCGGTGTAACCCACCAGCAGAGTGCGCGTGCTGTTTCACTGCAGGAGGCAAACACGGGGTTATCTCTGTCGACCTGCCTCTTTTCCACCAGCCCCTGACTGTGTGTGATTGGTGCTCATCAGCCAACACACCTGAGCACTTGATCAAGGTTATCCTATCCCAGCGAGGCGAGTTCTATCATTCGAATGCTGAAGACCTTTGTTTGGGTGTTTAATGCGAATTGTGTTTTGATATATTGAGACGATCATCTTTAAAACCGAGAGAACGAGAATTTCCGGGCTCGCTTTCAAAATTAAACATGGAGGGTGTTCTAGCAGTATAGCATATTATTTAAGCGACAGTTCATAAATCATACATACCAACAAGACCACCAAACCACCATATATACCAGCAATGTAAACAGACTTATACGACTTCAAGACTAGCCTACATTACCCCCATTCTACATCCTTTAAAGAATGTAAAAAAGTCTACATCCTTTTTTAAAATAAATGTCAGATTTTTTTTTGTCTTGTCCTTTTTAGGTTTAAAAAAAAACACTATTGTTATAGCTTCTATGCTTGACTTGATGCATGTAAATTGTTGTATATGTGGGTCACATCAACATAAATATAAAAAAAATCATGTTGCTCTTAAAAAAGTTTGAAAACCACTGCGTTAGAATTAAATAATAATAATAATCCCCAAACATTTTCTCAACTTGAGGGGTTGGACAATAACACTGAAACACGGTAAACACCGGAAAATCGTTTCCACCAAAAGTGTTCATTGGGAGCTTCACAAGGTCAAGTCAAGTCAACTTTATTTATATAGCGCTTTTAACAATACAAATTGTGTCAAAGCAACTGTCAGAGGTGGAAAGAGTACGAAAATATTCTACTCAAGTAAAAGTAACATTATATTAATGAAATTTTACTAAAGTACAAGTAAAAGTACCAGTCTAATAATCTACTCAAGTACAAGTAAAAAGTAGCTCATTTAAAATTTACTCAGAGTAAAAATTACTTAGTTACATTTTAACAGTGGGAGGGAGGCAATAATGGGATAGACCAAAGGTGCCAAACTCAGTAACTGGAGGGCCACAGCCTTACACAGTGTATATATAACCCTAATTAAACACATCTGATCCAGCTAAACTAATCATTTAGGCTCATTTGAAAACTACATGGTGTGTGTTGGAGCAGGGTTGGAACTAAACTCTGCAGGGCTGTGGCCCTCCAGGAACTGAGTTTGACACACCTGGGATAGGCCTATAAATCTCAAACTAGTTGTTTTTAATTAAAGGAATCAGTTATTTAGAATAATAACACATTTGGGCTGTTACCAGGCAAATTAAATCAGTATCAATTAAATTAATATTTGCAATGCAGAGGAAACACAGAAGCTTCATCTGAAGTGGCATAGATGTATTTACACACTGACATGAATGCATTTAGCCTGCAGTTACAAATGCAGAAATAATGTTTGGATAAATAAGACATAAAATGTTGAATACTCGTTTGAAATTATAAAAAAAGATACTTTAAATAAGAAATTAAAACCACCAGTAGGTGTCACCAAGTCACTGTTAATAAGAGAGTCATTGTGATAGAACCAAATCATATAAATGGTTGATTCATTCAAGAACGAAACACCGTCATGTTGCTCAGAGACACAAAACTGTGTATGGTGGCTGTGTTTGGAATTAGTTTTGTTGTCGAAATAGAGCAAAAACAGGCAATATGGTGAAAATGCAATATGGTAAAATGCAAGTCTCTTAATTAACTTCTTGTACATTGAACTGTTGTAAAAAAAAAAAATGTAATCATACTGATTTTTGAAGAAATTTACTATTGATTTACTATATGAAATGATATAAATATATACATTTTTGCCCCTAGATCTTGAATTTTGTAATCATTCTAAACGCATTTTAACAGACTGAATCATGCAGTGAAAGAACACACTCTAAATGCTCACGCACGCACTAATCTACTAGATTTCACGGCACTCTGTAGGAGAGTTTTGTTTGGTTTCTGGCAAAATACTGATGTCAAATCACCCATCGTTAAAACAACAATTACGACATTATTTATTTATTTATTTAGCCATTTAGCAGACGCTTTTATCCAAAGCGACTTACAAATGAGGACATTATAGAAGCAATCAAAACCACCAAAAGAGCAACAACATGCAAGTGCCATTACAAGTCCTGGTTAGCCTAACGCAGTACACGTAGGAAGGATTTTTTTTATCATTATCACAGACGATATATTTCACACACCCTGCAACACTGTATTTTTGTCTAATTTGTGCAGACCCTTTTGCTAAACTCTTAAAGCTTAATTTTAACCCCCAATGCAACGATGCAAGTATTTACCTTAACGTTAACTCTACATGGTTGATGTCGATATATTATAAGCTGCTAGTTTGGTCTTTCTAGGCAAACACAGCTTACACTGCATAATAGAGCATAAATATGGCCAGGGGTTCACTTCATTTACTTCGAGTTCAATTCAGCAGAATACGACATGGTTTGGTTTTCAGCTGGGTCTGCACCAATAACATCTGTCTTGTCTGTCTGCATCTTTCTTGTGATTTTAGCGCCAGTTTCTTCTCTTGCCCATTATTTGCTGCAGTAGTTTCCAGGGAGCTATTGTTTTTTTATTATATTTTTTACTATGTAATGAATGTGTTTTAAAATGTAGTGAAGTACAATACTTCAAACTAAATATATTAGAGTAAAAGTAAAATTACAGATTTAAAAATGTACTTTAAAAAGTAGAAGTACACAAAAAAGCTACTCAATTACAGTAATGCGAGTAAATGTAATTTGTTACTTTCCACCTCTGGCAACTGCACAATATCAAAATAGGAAAATAGTGTATCACTAATTTAAAAGGAAAGAGAGAAAAGTTTTTTTTTAAGTCATCGTCGTCGTAAGAGATGAGTTTTCAGGTGTCGCTTGAACCTTGTCAGGGATTCAGTATTCTGATGGGGGTGGGAAGTTCAATCCACCAGCCCGGAACGGTGAATGAAAATGTCCTGGAACGTGATTTTGTGCCTCTCTGTGATGGCACCACGAGGCGTCGTTTACTCACAGATCTCAGACTTCTTGAGGGGATGTAGATTGTTATAAGCGGCGAGTGGAAGTAGGCGGGCGCCGAGCCTGTGGCTGTTCTATATGCAAATATCAGTGTCTTGAACTTTCAGTGCACAGAGATAAAGAGAGGTGTGGCATGGGCCCTTTTGGGTTCTAAAGAATGCTAAAAGCTAGCAGGTGCAAATGTATAACCATCTCCATAGTAAAAATAGGCTTCACTTCTAAAATGAGACCCCAGCTTTAACTTGTGATTAGATTGTAAGATAAAGATTCATCAAATATAAAACCAAGATATTTGTATTCTGGGACTAACCGTTTATAGTGCTTTGTAAAGCTTTAAGCAGTATAGGGTTTGTCCTTTATTTAACCAGGAAATAAACTTTTGTTGTTCATATCTTTTGAATATGAAAAAGCATAACTTTAGTTTTCTTAGCTTTACTAAATGAACAATGATTTTCATTGCAAGAATAACTGTCACATATATTTACCAATGACTCATGAACAATTATAACCGATTACAAGAAAGCAATACTTGTTTCTCCCGTTTTGGGAAGTCAATAAAACCACACTGTATAGGTTGAATCAGTCCTTCTTTTACTCTTTTTCTTCTCCAAAATAAAAATCAGGAATAGCATTTCAAATCATTTTTTAAGATTAGTCTACGCAGGAATCAGCAAGCAAAAAATTAAGCAGAGATACAAGGTATGGTATTTCCGATGAGAATAAAAATACATATGCCACTACTAAAGAATTGAAGAGAATGAACAAAGGTTCCTGTGCTCAGTAATACGGGTGCTTTGTGTCAGCCAGAGACAAGGCATTTCTGAAGCTTGGTGTGCACAGCACCCCGTAATATTGGTGTAGCTGGTTTCAGCTCTGATGCAACACTCCCTCGAATCTCATTTAAACAACCAGCCGTCCTTTCTTTAGTGTTCTCTGAGGTCTGGCGGTACGGCCGTGTCATAGAGAGAGAGAGAGAGGTACAGCAAGAGCGTTAAGGCACTGAGAGTTGAGTTGGTGGTAAAAGAGGGCGATAGTCGACCCTCATACTGAAGTCACGGTGTTAAAGGCACGAGGCAGAGCGAGCGGCAAGGGGCAGAGGGGAGGAAGAGGATCTTAGCGAAGGTCGCTTTCATCATCTTGTATGGATTTCTTGATACGAAGCAGCATGGTGGTGAGCCACTGATCCAGTCGTGAGATGGTGTCATACTCTTTTACCTAAAAGATGGAGAGAAATAGTGAAAATGATGCTACTGTTCCTATGAATTGACATGACAGCCATTGATAGGCATGTGGGTATATTAACTCGTTTTTAGTGAAACTAGGAAGCTATGGTGGTGAAACTATGCTTCTCTAGTGAAATGGAAATAGTTTAAGAGGTTTTTTAAAAACAACAGAGAGGGTCTTGTCTTACAGCGTCAGTATATGCATCCACACTCTGTTCCTCAAAGGCATCTAAAAGTTTCTGTAAAAAAATAAGAACATGTTTAGCACATAATTTATGCATCATCCCGTCAGGACCACAATACCGCTGCTGCTACCCACCACACTTCACAGACAGAATGATTGTGGTCTATTCACAGTACTTTCACATCACTGGCATGCTTCTTTTCCACAAATGAGAAAAACTCTTTCAGCAGATATTATTCTTGCACTTTTTAATATCACTGCATTAAAAATTAGCCAATCTAGAAGCACGCCTTCAGAACAAATGTATACAAAACCAGTTTGCCATGTCGATTTATGAATCAACACAAGATTGTGGAAAATGGCATGTTTTTACAAGCTAAAAATACAGCAACCTCAATGACTCGGATCAAAAATCACTACTGTAAAAAATAAACGTTGATTAGCCATAACGTTTTATGGAATACTTTAATATGAATTAATAAATAAAAGTACAAAAAAGGATAAATAAATAAAACTAAATTGAATGAATAAATAATAAATGTAAGAATAAATAATTATACGTATGGTATAAAAAAAAAGATAGTTCCTCAGTATATGGGTAATGAAATGTTCAAAATGTAGAATGCATTTAATACGTTATTTTTTATGATTTATTTTTTAACATTCCGGACAAAAACACATTACAAAGGGAGGTTTAAATTACAAATAATAATAATTAAACACATAAAAAATAAATATAAAAAATAAAGTGATAATAATAACAGTTATGATGATAATGCGGTATATTTTATCAGTAATTTGACTTTTTTGCTGAGGTGCTTTTGTGCCGACACCCAGCCTTACCTTCACCAATTTGCATTCACGTGAATCTGAAAAGGCTGGAAACATTTCCTCATACTTCTGGACGGCAAGCTACAAGGGCAGCATGAAGGACAAAGTATACATAAGGGAACTGCAAATGACAGCTGTTTTCCATCAGCTTGTTAAAAGATGTGTTTGTGGCGGGGTTTCCATACCTTAGCATTCAGCATGTCCACACAGAAGTGGCAGAGAGCTGCCTTAAAGAAATAGTCCTTTGCGCTGTACTTCAACAGAGAGCTGTCCATTGCATGTGTTGCAACCTGGAAGCCCACCAACACACAAAGAAACAACTTCATATCTAAATCTTTACATGTGCAAAAAATGGGGGAAAGATTTTATATGCAACTTCTTGTTTGGAGAAGTTCTTGTTCTCTATTGACTGATAGTGACCGATATTTGACCCAACACAGAAAATGCCTGACGGGTAAAAAACTGCTTATATTTCTTTCACAAAAAACTTTTTTCCTCTATTAAAAAATCCATTAAAAAATAGCAGATTACATTGTTACAAATCTACATTTTTGCATATGCAAAAAACACACTTAACATAGGCAGTTTTGAGTAAACGTGACCGTATTCTCAAGATCTCTTTGTTAGATAAAGAAACCCTCACATGAGATTTGATCTGTTTTCATCTGAAGAAATGAATAACAGGACTGAAATGTGGTATACATGAGATGCTTTCACTTTTAACAGCTACCTTTATTTACATAGACCTAGCTCATATGGCATCTGCTAGTGGATCAGGTGTACTGAAACCAGACTGATGTGGTTTTGTTTACCTGTTCATAGATCTCAATGGCTTTAGGGTACTGCTCCAGTTGAGCTGCATAGGTGGCAACTTTGAGCAGGCACTTGTTGGCTGAACTTTAACATCAGAGAAAGAGCGAAACAGGTTAGAAACCATTCTAGAGCATGACTTGGCTACAATTACGGGAAAAACATTATCCCCAAAAAGATCAAGTGATAATGAACAATAGTGTCATGTGTCGTATGTTGCCTGGAAGGTGTGGTATATCACAATAATGGTATCGTAAATGTGAGACGGGGGCAAGGGTCTTTACCTTCAGCAAACATGCATGCTATGCATTATGTACTCATATTATAATCAAAACCATCCCTTGAGAAGATCTAAGTTTATAAGTAAAACTAATATTCAACTAGGCTTTTCTTCATCATCATTTAAGATTGACAAGTCTTGAGCAACAGGAGTAAAAGTAGCTTTAAAACTGCCATACCTTGTGGACTCCTCGCCTTTGTAATAGTCTGCCGCCTGTTCATAGTGAGCTATAGCCTAAGGAAAAGGTTATAAAGCACTTTGAATAAATCTTACTCTCTCTAAATAATCACTCAATGTGACAAAAGAAATCTGACCTTGTCAATGTCAACCAGTTCGGTCTCATAAACTTCAGCAATAGTGACGTGGTGTTTCGCCGCAATAGTAAATCGCCCCTACAAGACAAACAAATAGTATCACGTCTACAATCTAGGCATGACTAAATGCATCGTTTAGATAAAATCACTGATACTGATGACAGGTGAACAAGTTCAGCTGAAAAACAACTGCCCGTTTTCCTCCACTGAGAGCCATCCAAAATAGCAGATTATATTGATAAAACAATTTCTGAAAGAATTTTTTTTATTTTTCAACAAAAAAAATTAACATAATCAGTTATTCAAGGTTTTACAAATATCATGATTTACCAATTAAAAAAGGTCAAATTCTGGGGGCCTTTTTGAAAGAAAGAAAGATGAATTCTGTCTCTCATCACAGCTCATGAGAGTCAGAAGTTAAAGGTTTGAGACTGTGCTGTAATCAGTCACTGTGGGTAATCATGTTGTCATTTTCAGCGTGATTAATCACTGTAGAGCAGTGGTGTCAAACTCATTTCCACTGAGGGCCACTTCAACATTATGGCCGCCATCAAAGGGCCGGTTGAAACTATAAGACTGTACAAATGTTACTACTCCTTAACATACTGTTATATATATATAAGTGCTCTGTGCTATTTTAACATAAATCCTTTTAATTGATCAGGTTAAGAAATCCAAATGACTCCATAAATCTAAGTAAATATAGACAAGTATCATCAAACAGGTCATTACATTAACTTTATTAAAAACGTTGTTACATTTATGGTACAACAAATAATTTTGAGCTGCTAAGAACGTGTGACAGATATGGCATTTAAAAAAAACAAATGAGCTCGGTCTCATGAAAATGCATATCAATAGGACAATTTTCTGTTTCTATTTAGCATGCAGTTATACGCAGAAATTGACTGGCGTGCATATGATACAGACGTATTTGGCATGCATATGATACGCAATCAATGCTTGTAGTACAAAAAAAGAAGTGGTGGTACTCAACACCACTCCCTCCCCCACCTAACCACTAAATGAACTTGACTTGACTGATCCAGATTTACTAAACCGCTGACTACTGCGTAATCGAAAACACCTTCAATCAGCATTCGGTATAAAACACTTGTGCTTTTAAGCCAGAAATCTTGCTGAATTTTATTTTTTTACTGACATCTTTCAACTCATAAAGATAAGGGCGTGTCTCATACACACAACATTCATGGCTAATTCTATTCAGTCTGCTTTAATCAATTAAACTAATGAGTTATTATATTTTCTTAAAAGTCTTAAAATTAGAAGTGACATGTCCCTTACTTGAATGAGTTACTCCTAAAATCTTAAGAGTTTTTTTCATCCAGCCCCTGGTTAGTTCATTCTAAACCACATGCATTGTGTTACAGCGCCCTCTAGTGGTCCATCAAGTCATTTGCAGTATGTTTCATGAAAGATTTATTTGCATATAGGTCAAACAATTTCCAAAACACGTTTTCACTGTAAATCGATAAACAGATGAAGTGTCTAAATGATTCTCTACAACAAGAGCAGCTCTACTTTTATTTAAAACGCCATCTACAGCCCTCGCAGGTGAAAGAAAGACTCTTACCATGTCTGTATAGATCTCAATGGCTCTGTTCAGGCAGTTTATGGCCTCTGTGGAGAGAATGACAGACAGCTGACTGAACCTTAACCATTTTCAATGAACAATTGAATCATTTTTAACACAGAAGTAAAATACAAAAATGTGGTGCATAAAAAGCAATGGGTCTCACTAATAACTGTGTGGATTATATTTAGCTATATATACACAGTATGAAGAAAAACAACACCTAATTCACAACACATGCATACTGTTAATGAACGTGGAGATTTTCAAAAGAGTGACCAAGCATCTAAAGTTAGCCAACACACCCAGAACATCTCCATATAATTGGTTTCTGCACAATATTTCAGCCTTTAGTCACAGCTTAATATTTTTGTGGAAAGCATGACATTGTTTTCAGAAAGAAAATTCAAAAGAACAGAATTTATTTGAAATGGAATTTTTTTGTAAAATTGTAAATGCATTTACTAGCACTTCTGATAGATTTTTTTTTTGTTTTTTTTGCCTGATGATTTCCAGAAAAATATGAAGCAGTGCATACTTGTTAACAGCAACCGATTGCTGAGAAGTATAAAATAATGAATGCACAATTCAGATGAATACCTTGAGGGTCTGATTTTTTAAAGGCATTGCCGGCATCAATGAAGCTTGTGGCTGCGTCATGTTTACTCTGCATCTGCAGGTGTAGGAGCGCCGCCTGGGAGAAAGCGTTTCCCGCAGCTAACAACCACATACAACAAAATCTAAATATTACAATACAAATATAATAATGACAATAGACATGCATAGCCTGTAAGCTTCAACTAAAACTTAAATGCACGTTTGTTCCATTCACACATTTAAATTAAGAGGACCAAATGACAAGTAGATTTGTATATTGAAGCTGAGTGTATGTCTTTACCGCTCCAGTTCTTGGCCATCTTATACATGTTTGCTGCCCTTCCATACAAGTCACAAGCATCCTCCATCTTTGAAGAGCCCCTAATAAAATGAACACATATTAAAATGTATCACATATACATATATACATTTTAATAACACATTACATTTTTCTTAAATTTATTTTCCAAAATATCAAGATTGATTATGGTTTGGTGGTTCTAAGAGTCTGAGCAGGTTAATGTGTTCATGTATGTCCAGTGATGTTGTAACTGGCTCAACTGGATGTCAGCTGACTCCTAGCAAAGCCTAACGTTACATTTCACTGTCTCATCTCATCGCCTGACTATTTCATCATCGGGTTTATAGAAGCTTTACGCCAGATCACATGACTACAGCTCAACCTTAACTATATCAAGATATAAGTATAACTTATACAGACACGAGATCTATAATGACACTATTTAGGTTTATTAAAATGTCCTGTGAAGTTGCTTGGCAACGATTGTATCGTAAAAAGCACTATATAAATAATCTTGAATATTACAAGTAACATTAGTCGTTGCTCTAACTAACGTTACATTACGAACTCTCATCTGGAAAACAAATATAAATTCAACTTACAGACGTTTAATATTAAATGTGGTTTCACAATCCACATCCAAACGATCTAATTTGGCAGGAGAAATAGTATTAGACTATTTTTTCCACTCGGATAATCACTTTAATATGAAGTTAGTGTTTGACAGCTAACTGACTAGCGTGCTAACGGTCTGTTTACCCCGGTTGGCCTGTCAGCAGTGTGTTCAAAGTTATAAAACATACCCAAACATAGAGCCAAAGAACGACTGCGAGGACTTCATTTTCTTCTCGGCTTCAGCCATGAGAGCCATGGCCTCTTTTTCTTTCCCGGAGTTATCCATGAATATTGTTTACAGTTTAACTTTAGCAGCAGACTCAGGAATCCAGCCACATCAACACATCTCCGCGGAGACTTCCAACATGTCCGTCCGCTGCCTCATTTCAAAATAAAAGTCCAGTTCAGCTCGGCCAAAAATAAAAAACAGAAATATTAACAAGAAACAACAATTCATTACTATAAAATAATATTAAATAGCCTATATACTTTTATATATATTCCTACTTTTTTATCTATTCATTTGACTTTTATCCAAAACAACTTTTTTATATAAAGAAAAAAAACTTGTTTTGAGCACTGAAAGTTCTAGTAAAAGCCCGACATATAAAATAATAGTCAATAAAAATCCAAAATAAAAAATCCGAAATATTTATTATTATTTTAAAGTTTGCTTGTGTTTTATGTTTTGTATTATATTTGATACATCTGGATACGTGTAGTATAATATAGTGAGAATATGGTGGTTTCTTGATTTTATTGCATGTCAATTTAGTGCATTTTTATTTATTTGGACAAAAGTTCAGGTGAAACTTGTAATGTCAATTATATAGGTGTATATATATGAGATTTTATACACTGTAAATGAGCCAACTTAACATATAAATGCAACTTGCTTCAGCAGATTTTTGAGTTCTGTCAACTTATTTTTGTAGGAGATTCTCAACTTTTTGTTGAGGAAGGTGAGGAAACTCAAAGATCTGCTGAAACTGGTTGTCTTAAAATTTTAAGTTGGCTCAACCTTTTTTTTACAGTGTAGGAGTAAAACAGACCACTTGCATATAATTGCATGGAAATATCAGTTGTCACTCTATACCCCACAATAATGATATTTATATGTTTAGTTTTATGATCAATGTGCTGTAGTTTTTGTGTTGTAATGGTTTTAATTCCGTTTGAATTATTTTCCCTATTCCTATTTTGCCTTTGAGTTCTTGTACATTGTCAGTTGTCCTGGTTTCCAGGCATGTTCCTATTTGTTTCCACTGTTACTCATTAGTTCCCTCAATTTGTGTTCTCAGTTAACACGATAGTGGAGGAGGACATCCCCGCTCAGCCACAGCCTACCCAGCCCAGTTTCATAATTCTGCCATCATTCCAGTGACCCGCCTGCCTCAGAATTCCTCACTAGTCCTTCCCCACTCCTCCACATTTCTGCACCAAACCCACAGCCAGTGCCACACCCCATCAAGGACCTAAAGCCAGAGCCCACGGCAGACCCAGAGTCAGAGCAAGCCGAGTCTGAGCAGGTGTGTCCATCCAGGAGTCCTAGCCTAAACCATTTTTCATTCCAGCGCCTAAACCTGCACTGCACTCTCAACATGCATGAACAACCAGCCAGAACCCAACAGACCCAGAACCTTAGCCTGACAGATCTGACCAAGTGTGCGAGTTTGTATCTAATTTTGACCTTTTCAACGTATTACGTGAAGTCACGAATGCGCATCGCAGAACAGAGCAAGGCGAGCATTTGTGTTTATAAAGCATAAACTTTTTTTTATAACCAATCGCTTCGCTAGATAAGACCCTCATGCATCGTCTAGTATCGTTTATAGCCCTTTGAAGCTGCACAGAAACTGTAATTTTGACCTTCAACCGTTTGGAGTCCGTTGAAGTTCAGTATATGGAGAAGATTCCTGGAATGTTTTCATCAAAAACCTTATTTTCTTATAGACTGAAGAAATAAATACATAAACATCTTGGATGACATGGGGGTGAGTAAATTATCAGGAAATTTTAATTTGAAAGTGAACAAATCCTTTAATACTTCGTGGCATAGATTCATGTGAAGTGTGTGGCATTCATGTGTGGCATGATAGGAGGTGTTGGAAACATTCCTCAGAGATTTTGGTCCATATTGACATGATAGCATCACGCAGTTGCTGCAGATTTGTCGGCTGCACATCCATGATGTGAATCTCCCGTTCCACCACATCCCAAAGGTGCTCTATTGGATTGAGATCTGGTGACTGTGGAGGCCATTTGAGTAAAGTGAACTCATTGTCATGTTCAAGAAACCAGTCTGAGATGATTTGAGCTTTGTGACATGGTGCATTATCCTGCTGGAAGTAGCCATCAGAAGATGGGGACACTGTAGTCATAAAGGGATGGACATGGTCAGCAACAATACTCAGGTAGGCTGTGGTGTTTAAACGATGCTCAATTGGTACTAAGGGACCCAAAGTGTGCCAAGAAAATATCCCCCACACCATTACACCACCACCACCAGCCTGAACCGTTGAGACAAGGCAGGATGGATCCATGCTTTCATGTTCTTTACGCCAAATTCTGACCCTACCATCTGAATGTCTCAGCAGAAATCGAGACTCATCAGACCAGGCAACGTTTTTCCAATCTTCTATTGTCCAATTTTGGTGATCCTGTGTGAATTGTATCCTCCGTGTCCTGTTCTTAGCTGACAGGAGCGGCACCCGGTGTGGTCTTCTGCTGCTGTAGCCCATCTGCTTCAGGGTTCGACGTGTTGTGCGTTCAGAGATGGTATTCTGCATACCTTGGTTGTAACGAGTGGTTATTTGAGTTACTGTTGCCTTTCTATCATCTCTAACCAGTCTGCCCATTCTCCTCTGACATCAACAAGGCATTTTCGTCCACACAACTGCCGCTCACTGGATATTTTCTCTTTTTCGGACCATTCTCTGTAAACCCTAGAGATGGTTGTGTGTGAAAATCCCAGTAGATCAGCAGTTTCTGAAATACTCAGACCAGCCCGTCTGGCACCAACAACCATTCCACGTTCAAAGTCACTTAAATCCCCTTTCTTCCCCATTCTGATGCTCGGTTTGAACTTCAGCAAGTCGTCTTCACCACATCTAGATGCCTAAATGCATTGAGTTGCTGCCATGTGATTGGCTGATTAGCTATTTGTGTTACCAAGCAATTGAACAGGTGTACCTAATAAAGTGGCCGGTGAGTGTATAGTTCAATGTAATACAACAAGGACTGCTGTACTAGTAAACGTTCCTCAAAAGTTTTCTCATTTGTACTCTCATTTTAACATGATTTTTCAACAAACAAAAAAAATTGAGAATTTAAAAAGCCTAAGTTGTTTTAATCCAGTAAGTGTTCATTTTGAAAGTGTTCATTTTTACATGTACTTGAAAAAAATCAGATTTGACAGAAAAAGACACATGTACCATGACCCAATGGTGAATAGTTTTAGAATTATATCTACTAAAAGGCCTTTTACTTACTAAACAAAGTGTGAACTATGCTAATCAGAGGGAAGAATGCACATTTTCACATTTTGATCATGTTGATAATTTAGAGGCTTTAGAAATTCATAAGGTTACACTCTTGAAAGTAAGATATATGGTGCTGAATTGTTTTGAAAAGATAGAAATAAGTAAAAACATAAAAATTAGTTTGCTTTACTCCAGATTGAAAGTTCATTCATTATGACTTAGTCAGGCTCTCATAGACTAACCACTACAATACTTTTAAAATACAAACATACATGTGACCTTGGACCTCAAAATATGGGTAAATCTTCATGGAACATGATCTTTACTTAATATCCTAATGATTTTTGGCACGAAAGAAAAATCTAGAATTTTAACCCATACAATGTATTGTTGGCTATTGCTACAAATATACCCGTGCTACTTATGACTGGTTTTGTGCTCCAGGGCCACATATATAAGAAATGTCGTACTTGCTATAAAACAGTGCAGCCTCTGTTTATGTCCACCAGAGGACGCGCTCTGCTGAGGAGAGATGACACATGAGGTTTGTGGGGCATCTTTATGAGGAATTCCCCATGTAAACACGTGACGTTCATGCAGACCCCTGAGTGCTGGACTGGTCTGTGAGAGGGAATCCCGGCGTGGAGGCGGTGTCCACAACATGTACAAATAGTGTGCATGTTTTCTCGTCTCTGTGGTTGCTATGTAGACTGCCACGTGTTTGGTGCCTTTACGTAACTCTTTTTTTCCTTCTTAAAATACGAAATGTCTCATAGTTCGCATGGAGAGACTATGTGAACAACTTTTAGACGCTTGGTAAGAGGCTTTTGGAAAATAAGATGCCATTGTGTCCTAAGAGAATTCTGTTATGCTGAGACATGTACTTTTCCTGCTCAGTATGTTTAATATTTTAATATATCGAGGGGTGAGAACCAGAAAGGCGTAAGTGACATTTCACCGACTTTACAGGAGAGCCAAAACAATTTTTTTTCGAATCGGATTGCGAATCATTTGATTCATAACGGGACTTCATAGTGCGTTTCACGAATCATTTTATGATGAAAAATAATTCAGCAGAGGCGGGGATGCATAGACCAGAGGGGGGAGTCCCCCCCCCCTACAAATCGCACCCTGTATATAGCCAGCTGAAAAAATAACAATAGAACCCTGCCCAAAACACAATAGAAAATGTAATGGATTTAATGGTTATAATGGGAATTGTATTGGCTTTAATGGAGGCTATAATGGTGTCTACTGGTATGTGATGGATTCAATTGGTGGGATGTTAAATCCTATTGGAAAAATGCCCAAAACACACTACAAAAGGTTATTTTGTAATGGTTTTAATGGAAAAAATATAATGGCATTTTAGTGGAAACCATTGGAATTTCAGTGATTGTTTCTATTGGGCTTCTATTGTTTGTTTGCTTTTTAGCAGGAATACATATACATATCACCAAAAATGTAACTTACACCCTTCTGGTTCTCACCCCTCGATATGTGCAATCTTAATTTTTTTAAGACTTTAAGCACCCGGTTTTGTTTAAGGAAATTGTTAGGAGTTTCAGTATAAACTGCAGATGATTATAATGATTTATGTTTACTTGCTCAATTTATGCGGTGGATCTCAAATGCATGTATGTTCACACAGTCTCTACAAACACATACAAACTTGTTAGGTTCAGGATTGAAACCAGCCCTGAAGAAATGTCCAAATAGGGGGATGTTAACGTTTTCCATAAAGACATGGCGTCAAATCCTGAACTGGGACTTTAGGAAACTTAACGGACCCGAGGAAAAGATATGAATAACTCCTTCAAGCCCATCCCACCACATTCTTCACCACTGAGTCACAATGTAAACCAGCTAGCAATGGAGCCATGGGTGGATTGCCTCTGTTTCTCATTTGTGTTTCGTTCCACTAAGAAATTTAGGAAAGAAACGGGGAGATACCCTTCCTCTCATTCTTCACAAACCTCAAGGGTTCACACACTGCTTTTACAGGTTGTGGGGTTGTATGAGAGAAGAGGAACAACCCAGGCATTGAGTAAGATGTGAGAAAAGTTAATCTCTGGACTGTATAAGCGAAGAGAGAACCGGGTGGTTGTGCTGGAAGATGGAAAATGGTGGTATGGGGTTTTGGCAGGGCTCACTGTGACTCACTGTTTATCTGGCCTGTCACCGAGCAACTGTACAGCATATGTGTGCACAAGACTGCCTGCTAGTGCCTCCTTTCCCAAAAATTCAAGATTCGTAAAAGGCTCTTTCCATAGAAAGGATACCAAATAGGCTTTGATACTTTCAAAAATCTGTTTTTTTATTAGCGAGTGAAAGGAGAAAATGTAAAATGTCAACCCAGAGATGTAAAATTAAATGTTATATAAGCTGTTTTAAATTTATATTTGTTTTGAGTGAGGATAGCATAACCTTGAGAAATTTGATTTGTGGAATTTTGTTATTTTTTAGCAATAAACATTACATAAGCACAAAAATTGAAATATAATAATAATGAAAAGGAAATAAAAAAATAACATTAGTACGGGCTAGCTAGTTTGGCGTAAAATGTTGGTTTATAGTTTGTACAATTTGTTCTTGTTTTTTTCTTCAACATATCAGTGTAATGCTTTTACAGTGCAGTTCTTTTTTGTAAAAAAGCATTTTCAAACCAAAAAGGTACAAGTCAAAGTGTCTTTATTCATCTCAATATATTTACTGTGAAAACATTGTATAACTGAAGCAGTCAGTGGAACTGTTTACAGTAGTCAGTAAGAAATCTCCACTTTTTTGCTTTAATATGTGACATTGAATTGATATAATATATATTGTGACATTTGTTCATAGTATGCATAGAGCTCATTCTATTAAAAAAAGACAAAAAACTAAACTGATCACATTAAGCATGTCTCCTTTTTTATTTTAAAAATCAAAGACTGCAACACGCTAGTAAACTGATTTACATGATCCAAAAACAAAGTCTCAGAAAGGTTTTCACTTGCCTCCTCAGGTCTGCTGTCAAAGGAGTTTAAATGCTTATCTTGACTTCACATTCTGATTTAGCTGACTACATTAAAAGCCAAATGTTAAATGTGTAAAGCCAAGTCTATAGATTTCTACAATGATGAAAATACTCTAAATGTCTGTTATCTACAGGTTTTTTTAGCTATCCCTTTGTTCGGGAGCCATTATAGTCATGTGTGGCATTTCTGGATGTGATGTCATATGATTTTACCATCAGGAAAAGAATGGCAACAGATGCAACATTCCTTCCAAATGACCAGTCTTTGGTTTATCACAACAGTCTTTGGCTTTCAGCTGGGAATCTTTGAATTGTTGAACTAAAAATACAAAGTAAGACATTAATTGAGTGTTACAAAATGACCAGAGTACACACAAAAATACAGTGAACGGAGATGCATTGCAGCTGCTGTGGAGCTGGACAACATGCAGGAAGTGCAGACAAGGATCAGTGGAAGCCACGTGGGCGAATTGTCTAAGCATCAGAGCCTTTTTGTCGGCGCTTAGATGGAGGTACGAGACGGGCAGGCAGCTCAGGGGGCAGCCCGTGACCGTCCAGTTTCCCTTCAATCAGGTGGCTGGCCAGGGCAAACTCCTCGTCATCCAGCATGCCGTCGCGATCCACATCCGAGAGCTTCCAGATGCGGCCCAACACAGAGTTTGGCAGCCGTGTGCTCACCATCCAATCTTTGGCTTTGGTGCCACTTAGCTTGCCTTCGTTCGGCGCTAGGTTGTAGAAGATCTCATCATACTTGGGCTTGTCCTTTGTCACCACCCATTCCTCATCTTCCTCACCCACTTCACCATTTTCCTTCACGGTCTCTCCAAAGGGGTCACATTCCACAAAGGGTCCGGCACGGGTTCCCAAGAAAGCCCCACCTTGGACCCCAGGTTGGACCCCAGCCTCTATATCTTCCTGCCTAAGAAGGGGCATGAGTTTGGCAATGTCGCTAGACAACAACTCATCCAGCATAGCCATCAGGTTGGGCTTCAGGGCTTTGAACTTGCTGAAGTCATGTGCCATTAGCTGCTCCTAAAGAAAGTCAAGAAAGACTCTTTCAAGCAACAGAAATGGTGTTTTAATCTCACAACAAGGACCAGGTGGTTGCACTAACCTGCATCTTTTTACAATCAGGGAAGTCTCCAGGAGAGATATGATGCTGTAGCTGAATCTTGGAGAAGATGACTGGGAGCTGGTAGATCAGGTTCTTCTTTTTATTGTCCTTCCTGAAGACAGATGGCATCTCTTGCTTCAAGTAACTGATGATATGGGCATGTACCTGTGAGTGAAGCATACATAGACCCTATTGACTTTCATTGTATTGACACAAAACACTGATATATTATTCAAAATATATTTTTTTATGTTCCACAGAAGAAGGCCATATAGGTTTGGAACAACATGCAGTAAGTAAAAGCCCTTGGGTGAGCCAATCCAAGTGTTTGCATTCGATCAGTTTTACCTTCTGACATAGTCAACAAAGCAGTCATTAATGATATTTTAACGTACCCTCACAAGACGGGCCCTCTTGACCAAGTCATTAAGTTTGCGTAGGGCTGCGTTGCGTGGCAGATTCTGGATATCAGAAAACAGGTCTTCCTCCTCTAACTCAAATAGCTTGCGATTATCGGACACCAAAAGAGGTTCAGACCAGAAGGATCCGATGTACACTCTCAGAACCTCAGGAGTATCAAACACTTTCCCCAGAGACCACATTAAAGCTCCATACACCCGCATGAGCTGCTGGGTATCAACCATATCAGCTTTGTTCAGCACAACACGGAGTTTGTCTTCATTGCCCTTGAGGGCCCCGATAGCCTCTGAGAACTCATCCGAGATCTCCAACTTGTGAGCATCAAAGAGAAGGATGATCCGGTCCACACGTTCAGCAAACCAGCGGAGAACTGCTGGAAAGTCATATCCTACACAATGAGAGAAGAGGTAGAACACAATCAATAAACTGAACAAAACAGACTAAACTCTTCAATAAAGAGTTTGTGGTGATTAAACCCACTAGCCCTGATTTGATTTGAAGCAAGAGAGTACTTGAAAATCAGAGAAAATGTCAACTTACATTTTACTTAAATTATTAATAAGGGAATGAACTGCCAGAAGCATTGCAAATAACAAAAAAAAATTACAATCAACAGTACAACTATTAGCTACCGTTATAAAATACATTACATTTGATGTTTCAACTGTTCTTGTTTCGATTTTAACATTGACGTTTCAGGTTAAAACCTCACACTGGTTTATGGATTGTAGAGAAGCATACACTATTGCTGCACAAGAGGGGTCTCCAATTCTGCTCCTGGAGAGCTACTCAACCCCAATCAAACATATCTGAACTTGTTAATCATAGGTTACTTAGTAATTACAGACAGGTGTGTTGGCAGCAGGGTTGTAGCTGAAGTCTGCAGGACGGTAGCTCTCCAGGAGCATGGTTGGAGGACCTTGGAGCTCATGGTAGGCTTGTCTTGAATATTTGTGCCAAGGTAGCCAACCCTACTCCTGGAGGGCTACCGTCCATCATACTTCAGTTCCAACCCTGCTCCAACAAATAACCCAGCGCCTTAATTAGCTGGTTCAAGCAGCAAATTTACCAATGTTCCATGGATTGAAAGTGACGTGATTATAATTCTGGAACCCAGCTGTTGTGCTCTAATGAAACTATTTTAAAATGTTGAGACCCTATTAGCTCTTCAACAGTCTTCTAGGTGATTATGTGCACATGTTGTGTGAACAATACATGCTTAAATAGTTATTTACATTTAGTCATTTTGCAGACGCTTTTATCCAAAGCGACTTACAATTGGGGAATACATAAAGCGATTCATCTTGAAGAGGCAAACAGACAGAGGAAGTGCTCGTAAGTCTCAGGCATTGTTCAAATAAGTACAAGCTAGCAAGGGAAGGAGAGAAAGATGAAGATTTTGAAAAAGTGCAACGTTTTTTTTTTAGGATGAAGTCAAGTAGTGTTGAAATGAGAAGTTATGACAACAGTTGAATCCTACAGACCCTCCTACATCCCCCTAATACGTGTAATGCCTTCACATTCCATCCCTTTCCTCTCCCTGTCACACCTCAATGGCTCATCACTTTCCCATTCTGTGCGTCACTTCAACTGCTGGAAAATATGTGAGGAAAAGCAGACATCGACCAGAGAGGTGCAACGCTGATAACTATAAGATTACCCAACGGTGTTCTTTGTGGGAGAGCCTAGAGAGAGATCCTCTACGGTTTACTCTGAAACATGTCTCAGATCATTATTGTCATTTTTAAGTACTCCAGTTAATACCTAATACCTGCAGTTTCTCTGAGGGTCTTTATGGGGTTAAACAAAGTTTTTTTTTTACTTTAGTGCTACAAATAGTTTGAAAGGCATATTGTGGAGTATTATAGAGTTTTCTAGAGTTTTATTGTAGAGGAACTTGGGAAAAAGGCCAATAATAAATGTTCAACACTGAATTAAAGAGACCAGTTTAAATTAAATCAAAATGGATTGAAATTTGGCATAAAATACTTCCAAACCCCTCTCCCCCTACTTTTCCAGTCAGCTTACCTCGACTCACTCTCTGTTTAGCACCGGAGAGGATGCCCGGGGTGTCAATGATGCTGATGCTCTCCAGAACCTGGTTGGGCATCTGAGCACACTGGAATCTGTCAGAGACAGAGAAGAGGTTTAAACACATTTAGTATTGTATTCAGTGAGCGAACCAAACACTGTAAGAGGCACTGTATGTCTCACTAAGTTATGCACAAAACAGCTGCGAGTTGATTCCTTAAAAGGGCACCGTACAATTATCAAACATTCAGGAGCTCTTTAGTTAAAATCACTCTCCCCCTGAGAAAAGCTGAGAAAATGACCCATTACTCCAATCACAGCTGTTGTGTGTGATCTAAGAAGCAGACTTCTAGCGTCACTCCTCCCAAGCCGATCCATTGTGTGGAAATGGTGCTTGAAACATACAGGGCTTCCTGAGGGGAAAATGACCAGCGCTGCCAAAATCAAACAATAGTTGCCACTAATGATCTGCGGCATAGAAAAACATGGTCTCTTCCTGCTCTAAATGAATTAACGAGTGGAATGCTTCCCTGGGCAGGAAGTAGGAAAAAAAAAGTTCTCAAAACATGTTTGCAAAAATACACCCAAAGAGACCGGGGTACAACTGGAACTGATAAAGACTCCCTCGCACTTCAAACAGTGCCTCATCTGGTGCTGACAGACAACTGCAAGCTAATTATGTTGAAACTCTCTTGGCAAGGTTAATGAGATGACTGAGGTATTCAGATGACCTGGACTTGAACTAGCTTACTTTCCTCCCACTGTTTGGCTACTGTTTGGTATTTTAATACCCAGCATTGCACACCAAATTAATATTGATCATACAGTACGGAGGACAACAAATGACCTAAGTATATATAAGAAAATAATGATTGACATGTATACACTCAATTGTGTTCAAGGTGTAAGAAAAATTATTACATTTTACTTGTTTGCTACAACACATGACATTAAATTGAGATTTGTTCAACTTTCTGATAATTTGTTCCATAACATTTGTGCTACATGAATGCTACCAATGTCACAAAGTTAGTAAGCAATCACTCAGAACACACTTGCAACTGCATAAGCTAAAAACACCTCATAGCAATGCTCTGGCAACCACTCACTACAATCTACCATAGTGTAAAGCACCATCCACATTATCTTCAGAAAATGCAAAACTCAGAAATATTTGATTATGTAAAGACAACTTTGAAACACTATCTTCTCTTTAAACTTTAGTGGACTCCTCTAAATAACTGCACGTTGCAGTTCTGCTTTAGACACATTAGCGCTCATTACCCTCTCTTGTGATATCACTCCCTTCCACAAGTTTTCCACAAATAAGGAAAGTCCCTCCTACCTTAGAAATTTGACACGGACGCTTGAAATTCCGTAGAGCAAAAACTAACACACTGTTTCTCTGTTATCTTCCCTGCGTGCCCAGAGTAAGCAGACGGATCAGTCGACACATTCTTCCACACAACCCACCCTCATTTCTCATGTCATGTCGTACATAGCAGCTCAGTGTAACTTCTGCCTGTATGACTCTATTCACCTGTTGAGGAAGGTGTTTCCGAAGGGGTTGAGCTTGCGGAAGGGTTTGTTGGGATCAACTATCAGGGCGTTTCCAGGAATGATGCCCTCCATGTCTCTGTGCATGATAGCGGTGAAGCAGTCGGTGGTGGGCTCCGGCCCTATACGACTCCCTGGGACGTCCTGTTCCAGCAGATACCTGTGTTGACAGAACAAAGCCATGGTTATGGTGTTGACATGATAGTTTTTAATAACCTTGTGGTTTTTATTCTGTCATCTACTAGAACAAACAAACTCTGGTACAGTTCGAGTTAGCTATGTATTTCCATTCAGTAGGCCAAATTACCTAAAACCAACCCTTGAATTAAATACTGAGTTCAAATCAATGTTATATAGACAGAAAATAAACTGAAAATCACACCTAGTGAGCTCCCAAGATCCTATCCAGGGCCATAACCACACAGAGACCATAGTTTTAGCTTCTGTCAAACATACTGTTACGTTAAAGTCTGTGTAAAGCAATATTAAATAGGCCTGTGTGTTCTGCTTTTGTCATACCACAGAACATTTTTATTTACCACCAAATCTGAAGGATAACAAAATGCCAAATAAATGAAATAATTTGTCAAAATATTGAAAAAATAAGTATTCTCTGCTCTCAAACACTGGGAGCGTGTTCACGCCCACTCGTGGGAAAGCTGCCGCCTCAATCAACCATTAAATACCGCTACAACCTGAGTGGATACTTCTTCTAGCAGCTTAACTGGATTTACACAGCCATATAACAGGTAATATGCATTTACAGCCTAGCTAGTAAACTGTGGGCTGTAGTATGGTAATATCAGTAACTCACGATTGAGCGGCGAACCACTGATGCTAATGCACTCTAGTTAACGTTATATTGTTAGGGCCATGCTCAGTGGCTCCAGACAGTGCGTCATCGAGACATTTCAGGCCCGCCCAAAAAACCATGAACACAAAATGTGAAAAACTGTTTAAAGGTCTAACTACACAATTCAGTACTGCATAGTTCACAGTCTTTGTAACGTGTTTTCAGCAATATATTCATAACATAATGTCATTAGATTGCCTTTACACAGACTTTAAACCCCTTAAAATCCCTAGCTTCAGAAAAAGCACAAGTTAACTGGATCTTACTTGATGAAGGTAGTCTTTCCTGTGGAGTACTGCCCAACCACTAGCACCATGGGTTTGTTGTCAAAGTCGGCGTCCTCCAGACTCAGTGAGTGAAAGTCATCGAAGCAGTAGTACTGCTCCAGGGGCAGGAGTTTCTTTCGATAGAGTGACTTGAGGCCCTCGGTCACTGTCTTGATCACCTCAGGGGCCTTCTTGACATTCTTGCGTCCCCAGCGTGACATCTTCGACTTGTGGGAGTATTCAGAGTTTCCTTTGCAGTTAATTTATGGCTCTGTTTTGAACTGCTTTCGTGTCCTCCGGGATGACTGAAGACTCTTCTCTTGCTTACAGTGTTTATATAGTATACCCAAGTGTTCTGCCTCAAAGGCTTACAGTAGTTAAGGGATATTTGCTGGAGTTATAAGGCAAACTATAGTATTCAATGTTATATCACTTTTAACCGCCAGGTTTCTTGTTTTAGTGAATATTTTTTTTGCCTGAAAAACATAAAAAGGTAAACGGAAGGTTGAATGGTTAAAGGTTATATTGTATGCTTATACTGTAGCTGTTTTATTTTCGTGGGTAACACGCCTTGCTCCCATTAAAGTATCTAGCTTTTCCATTTATCTTCAAAGAAAGAATCTAAAGAGACGTTTTCAGCCTACAGGGAAAGTAGAGTGCATTGTCCATGCATGTCCCTGGAAAATGTTGCTGCTCATTTTGGAAAACACACACACACCCCCAAACTCTGGGTCCACAAACACACATTCATAACTTATTTCCGTATATTGAAAAGAGTGAGCCATGTTTTCCAGCGGTGGCTTCCAGTGGAAAGTTAAATGGGTGAAGGATTACGGTGTGCAAAGGGCTGAATACACAAGTGATGCATGAAACAAAAGCGTATTCAGTAGTTTTTGTTGAATCCTGACAGGATTTTGCAATAATTCCACTAACGAGTATTTGGGTCACAGTGGATTCGAAACACTCCCTACAAACGCATCATGCTTTTAAAGAGGACTTATTCTGAATCAAAATGGAGTTCATGCAGAAGTAAAGGCATGTTTCTCATGTCAAGGTTGTGCCAAATTTAGAGCCTCTGAAAAGACACTAGTTGTGTTGTAATAAAAGTTCAACTTTAGCACAGCTGCCTTGGCAAAAGCATGATGGTTGGGATTTGACTTTATGTAACAAGACTCACATGTTGCGCAGAAGACAGAAAATGTCTTGTGGCATCCTTCGCCCCAATTGCAACACAGACAGTTGACTTCTTTTGGAGAAGCCTTGAGCTTCAGTTCATTTCCAAAAGTATTACAGGATCAGAACACGGATGTGTGCCAATAATCAGAGGAAAGGCCAAAGGCATTTGCTCCCTTGTTTAGACCTCTTCTTGGTTCATCGATGCATGCTTGCATCAACTGTTTCAAACTTTATTCTTAAACTATATCTAATTAGAAAGGGATTTTAAAGTGCAACACACAAAGCAAAGGTACACTCCAAAAGGTCCAAGATTTGTCCTCTTACCTGGAGAATGCGGAGTCTCGGATTGAAGTACTTGAAGAGATGATGAACCTTAACCACTCTTTCTACAGCCCTGGAGGTGTTTCTACACGTGAAGATGTACCTTAGAAGAACAATCTTTGTCCAAGGCACCCAAGTAGCACCAATTCAGATGTTTCAAATTATGGTTCTTCAATATTTTTCATGCATTTCAGATGAGAGGTCTTGATCTGATCTGCCTGTGCTTCTAACTACTCCAGCAAAATCAGCTCTAAGGCATGCACTCAAGTACTGCCTCTTTCCCTGCCTACGTTTCTCTCTGCACCTCTTCTTCAAACACTGCCTGACGCAGAAGCAGGGGGTAGCCCTGAACGGCGAGTGATGACAATGGGTTTAAACCAGGGTGGGGACAGGGAGTGAGGGGGCGCATCAACATGCTAAGGTGGAGTCAAGCGTTTTATAGGGAGTGTCATTCATTTACATAAAGTACTGCCTGCAAACGTGAGGGTGTGGCGGTGCTTGTCTTTCAGCGGATGCTACACCATGGGGCAATGTATTCTATTATGATTTCTTTGGCTTTTGTTTGATCTAAGAGATCTGTTTGCAGAGCAGATGTTCACGTGACTCTTGATGCTGGCATGACAGACCACCTTTGAGAGACTTGGCAGATCTTTGTGCTCTGTTGTGCCTCTCTGACTCAGACCTGATTAAGCAATGCCCCCTACTGGCCAGTAAGATCATTACATATACACAATGAAGTCAAATACATCTCTAGTTATCAGCCTTGAACAAACAACCAAGTCAAATGGAAAACAGAAACAAGTGTGATTGTTTCATAAAAGAAGCAAGGTTTAATTTACAGTTTTACTAAATGTACAGTTTTTTTTTAAAAAGTGTCATTATACACAATAAATACAATACAAAATTAATCTGTAGTACTATACTTCAAATTCTTACAGTTCTATTTTCTTTTTTCTCTTTACATTATTATTGTTCTTTTTATTTCCATGTCTTTGCTTTTGCTGTGTTTGCTTCTGAACGGTTCGAAGATCTTTCAGTGATTCGATCTTAAATGTGTAAAAGTGTCTGAACATACATATGCCTACACAAAAAAACTAACAAAAACAAATGATGGAGGCTTTGTGTCTGGGAACTTTTCACACGCTGCACTTCAGAGATGCAAAAATGGCAGATTTTTGGGGATTTTCAATAACCCCCCAAATAAAATAAATAGTACACTTCTTTAAAAAGGTGACCACGTTTGCTGTGTGATTTGTAAATGTGCTCTTGATGCTGGAATGCTTTAAAGGTCAAGAGATTTTCTACAGTTCTGGTGACTTTTCTGCTTGTGAATGCTTCATTGTTAATTCCCGAAACCAGATTTCATGTCTTAGGGGAGACAAGAGCACTATATTATTATGCATTAATGAGCCTCTACACAGTGATCACCAGTTCCCAAAAATATAATTTCATGGTAAAGGGGGACCATTCTAACACAGGGAGAAGTGAACCATTAGTCTCTCCAAAATAAATTCTCCATAATAACCAAATAAACTACTATTTGATAGGACAATTTTCATGATATCACTTAAAAAGTTCCTGCAATCTGCATCCGTCACAGTAATTACATTATTAAATGAATGGTCATATATTTAGATCTCACAAGTTGAGAGAAATCTTTAAATTGGGAAACCAACGTAGAAACCGTCCCAGATTCAAACCCAGGAAAAAATAGAGGGACAAAATTTAGAAAATCAAATCAAAGTGCACTTTTTATACTATAGAAAGTACACTTAAAGGGCCATATGTAAACCAAAAGAACACATTTCATCAGCACAAACCACAGACAAACAAAGCAAACACAGCTGATCATGGGAAAAGTGTCTCCGTTTGCTTCCCCTATCCATTAACATCCTGCTTTTCAGTCTTTCAGTCAACATCTGCTAAAGGGACTGTTATCTACTGTGCGTCTGTGAAACCATTTTACCATTTTGTCCTCGGCCCCCCACCTGTGGATGCTGGGACATGGGGGCAGACGAGGGTGGTGTGGAGAGGGGGGGCATGGACTGTCTGTAGGAAGGATGGGTTTGGTGCGGATTAGGCAGGTTTTCCCCATGAACCCTCCCTAAAGCTGCTTTCCCTGAGCCTCCATGTACAGGAGGGCCCTGTTGGAGGTTCAGTATACTGTCTATGGCACACTGCAGGTGCTCATTCAATGAGTCGTCAGGTGGCGGGCTGCCGCTGGAGAAACTAGCATTGTCCATATCCGGAGAGTCGGACTTACAGCGTTTGGCAGGAAGTGTTGAGTCTCTTGTGCAGGACGACTCTCCAGGAGAAGGTGGGCCAGGGGCATGCTGATCCATCCTAAAGGTACCCCTTCCTCCCTTTCGGTTTTTGCTCCCTATGCCCTTCAACCGCCCCAAACGGCCAGCTTCCTCTGCCTTGTCCTCATCCTCTTTGTCGGAGAACTCTCTATGATGTTGGTACACATTTTTAATGCCACGGTAGAGGACATCCTCTACTGCCGCGAGGCTCTGCGACTCTGAATGGGGATGAGACCGCCCATGTCCGCCCTGCCTCTCTAGTTTTACGCTGGCTATCACAGTCCGTTCAGTTTGAGGAGAGGAACCTTGTGGCTGGGGGGGAGAAGTAATAGGGGGTACTGCTGGTAGAATGGGCAATGTATCTCCACCTCCTCCTGGTACTCCCGGCCTGTGACGTGGACTGATGTTCTCGCGGTACGTCTTTCGAAGTGGGAGCCGGCAAGTGGTTAATGGTGGAGTTGCCGTGGAAGCTGGGTTCCGTTTAACTCCGCCTACCTCGTGGTGTTCTAGAGTGCCATTCATCTGTGCCGTAGATGTGGAAGGGGACGATGAAGACCAGGAGGAAATTGAGGGCGTAGGTCCACTAGAGGAAGTTGAGCTACAGGAGGCAGAGCCTGTGTGTGTGGTTACCGCAGTGACAGTGGAAGAGGGGTTTGCGTAAGAAGTTGGGGGAGGAGTTCTAATGACTGTGGTGGGTGGGGTTACATGGGTAGGCTTGACTTTCTGCGGCTGCTCAGGGGGCGGCGGTTGTGGAGTAAGTTGGGATTGGGAGTGGACTGGATCTAAAGCAGTGTTGTGAACCACCTTACTAAATCCCGCCTCCTGTTTGATCTTCAGCTTCAAACCTATTCGCTGACGTGCCTCGTAGGTCTTGATGGGCGGTTTGCTGGTCCGCTGGGGAAGCGCAACATCATCGTCGTCATCAGCAGGGCGGGTGGACCGAGTGCGGCTGAAGGAGGCGCTTGGCGTGACTGGCTCTGCAGATGGCCGGACCACGGGAGCAGGCGTATGCGTGGAGCTGGTAGACCAGGACACTGACGCTCCCCCTCCACCTTGCTTAATCACCAGCTTGGTAGGAGGGAAGAGGGCAGGGGTAGAAGCACCTGAAGTAGGTGCAGCAGCTGAAGTAGGTGCAGGGGTTGGGGTTGGAGCAGGGGCAACAGCTGCAGCTGGAGCAGGTGCAGCTGCCTCAGGTTGACCTGGACCTGCTGCGGTTCGTACAGAACTCAGCTCCACCTGTACAGGTCTCACTGCACTGCTGTCCAGCAAACAGGAATTGGCCACAAATTCTTCTGCAAAGAGTAAGAGATGAACGTGATTAAATACCACACCATCAATAAAATACACTGTTCATTCCAGTTTACAATTCACATGCTTTAATGGTAACTTGTATTGAACCCTATTCATTACCTGGTTTCTCCTTGGCCAGAACCCGGTCCTGACTAAGAGCAACCTTCTCCTCCTGAATGAACATGCGGTCAATCATAACCATCTCTGCTGAGGGACCCAGCCTCTGCTCAAGGTAACAAGCACACAAGAGATCAATGCATGTAGGGCTCACAAGGTCCAAACATCAAGAGAGATCAAGTGAGTGAGATTTAAAAGATACCTTTGATTCCTCAAAAAGCAAGTGACGATATTTATCCACCATTGCTTGCGTGCGCTGCAATAGTTGGCATGAGACGTTCTCAAATTCATCATCCACTGGACAGAGAAGTGTAAAGTGAGAATTTCAAATCAGCCCTGAAGAGGGTGCCACACAACTATGCCACAGGACAGTAAAAGAGTGTTCCCAAAGAGGTGTGAGCATTTACCTTTGCAGTAGTCTTGCGGTGATGAAGCCATGCCTTGGTACAGGTGGTATGGCAGCAGTCGATGAAGTGTGTCCTCAAATGAGCGGAAAGGAGAGCTGTAGTCAGGATGGAGAACAGAGCCTTGCTGTTTTCGCAGCTGTTCTAGCATCCTACAAACAGATACACAAGCATGTGAGTAGGACAACAGCTTTAAAAAAACAGTGCAAAACAACTAGCAAGTCAACAACAAGTGGTTTCAAACCTTGCATGATGAATACGTAAATGGTTAGTTCATCCAAAAATGAACATTTTCATTAATTACTCACCATCATGTTGTTCCAAACTCGTAAGACCTTCGTACATCTTCGAAAAACAAATTAAGATATTTTTGATGAAATCTGAGAGATCTCTGACCTTGCATAGACAGCAACACAACTTAAATGTTCCCAGACCCAGAAACGTAGTAAGGACATCGATAAGACAGTCCATGTGACATCAGTGGCTCAACTTCGCAAAGCTACGGAAAATATTTTTTTGTACGCGCAAAGAAGGCTGTCGCAATTCGTCAATTTTAGTACAGCCTTTCGAGGCCCTTTATTCCCAAGGTGGAATTGAGGACGCAATTCTCCTGGCGCCTCGGAAAAACTGGACCACCGCACTATTTCTGCCCACCGATCGCCAGATAGGGGCATGGAAAAATGGCTGCCGCGTAATCTTTGATGGTTGAGGCACGCTGTTTATCAGGAGAAACCCCTGCGCACGATCATCACGGCTGACACCAAGCTGAGAAAACAGACCATTTCAGAGCAAAGGTGTCAACGGGCTCGCTTCTGCCATCGTGCTTAGGACACACTGGGAGATCGAAAGGCTCTGTTGGAGCCACAATGCAACACGGGCGTGGATGCCATAGCGTGTCTTGAGAGAGGAGGTCCCGTCTCAAAGGGTGGCCACGGGGCTGCTCGAGCAGCTGGAATCCTAACCCACGGCTGGTTCCTCCAGAGGGGGCTATTAGAATAAGCTTGTGCTGTTGCTCCCTGATGCTGAGTACCTGCGGTAGCAGAGCGATTGGAGGGAAAGCATAGAATGGAAGACTGGGCCACTCGTGGGCCAGGGCGTATGTGATCTTTGTGAAAAAGATTGGGCAGTGAGAGTTGTCTACGGAGGCGAAGAGGTCTACTCGAGCTCTGCCAATGACTTCACAGATTTTCTGAACCGAGAGCGGGTGGAGCGTCCATTCCTCTGAGGAGACGTTGTTCCTTGACAACATGTCTGCTCCGTGGTTCATTTTGCCTGGCACATGCGTCGCCTTCAGTGAGCGCAGATTGGACTGAGCCCACACAAGAAGGTCGTTCACCAGCATGCAGAGGCGCTTCGAGACGAGGCCGCCCTGGTGATTTATGTATGACACCACGGACTCCTCTTCGGACCAAAGACTGAAGGTCGGTTTGCCTTCGCAGTGCTCCCCAACCCTTGTTGGAAGCGTCTGTTGTGACAACCTTCCTTCTGTGCGCCGTGTCTAAGATCACGCCTTGCTTTAGCCAGGGGTAGTCCTTCCAACGGGCCAGGGCTGATACACAGGCCCGTGTCACCGTTACGCGGATGGAACGCTCTGCTTCAGCCAGAACTAGATGGGTCGCATGCAAAGCAGACCCAACTGAAGTAATGGCAAAGCTGCTGCCATAAGGCCCAGCATTTTCTGGAAAGCTTTGAGCGGACGGACGGTCCCTTCCTTGAAGGAAGCCGCATGGTGCTGAATCGTCGTGGCTTGCTCCGCTGAGACAGTTGCTGTCATCTGCACTGAGTCGATAACTGTGCCCAGGAATGATACTCATTGGCTGGGTGACAGTATGCTATTGGCAAAGTTGACCCTGAGCCCCAGGCAACATAAGTGACTGAGGAGGAGGGTCTTGTGCGATGTTGAAACTGCCTCTAACTGGGCCAGAATGAGCCAGTCGTCGAGGTAGTTGAGGATGCGAATTCCCATCTGTCGCAGAGGGGAGAGAGCCACATCCATGCATCGCGTAAATTTGCTTGGAGCCAGGGACAGCCCAAACGGGAGGACCTTGTATTGATATGTCACCCCTTTGAATGCTAATCTCAAGAATCGTCTGTGATGGGGGGGGGGGGGCTACCTGGATATGAAAGTAAGCCTCTTTCAGATCCAGCGACATGAACCAGTCCCCTGGGCATATTTGCGAGAGGATCTGCTTCAAAGTGATCTTCCTGAACGACCTTTTTACCAGGGCGAGATTTAGAAGTCTGAGATCGAGAATAGGTCGCAGGCCACCATCTTTTTTGGGGACGAGGAAGTAGAGGCTGTAGAAGCCTGACTCGCTCTGGGCTGGAGGAACAATTTCTATGGCTCCTTTTCCCAGCAGATTCATCACCTCTGCACGGAGGACTTGAGCGTCCTCGCTGCGCACTGTGGTGGCGAGCACTGTGGAAGCGCGGTGGTCTTCGAGCGAATTGGAGTGTATAACCTCGTCTTATCTTAGCCATTACCCACTCTGACACACCGGGGATGGCCTGCCAGGCCTCGGCCCGCGTGGCAAGAGGTTGAAACCGCTCTAAAGACTGGCTGCCTAAGGGCAGGACGCTTATGGTAGGCAGAAGAGGATATTTGCTCTTTTTGAAAATGTATGCATTTTATTTTGTCCTCTATCACAATCGTTTGACACCCAGGCGCTAAAGTGGGCCCGTGGGGAACCAATAACATACTTTCCTCTGCACCCAGCGCTGAGCGGGGTGACAAGAGGAACATTAGCCAAACAGGCTGCCTGATGAGACCGGAGCGTCGAGGAAGGGAACCTTGTCCGCCTCTTTCATCTCTGTCATCGTGACCCAGAGGTGGCGTTCCAACACTACAAGGCAGGACATTGACCGCCTGATGGCCTGGGCGGTGGTTTTTGGTGGCGCGTAGGGCCAGGTCTGTCGCGCTCCTCAGGTTCCTGAGTGAAGCTGAATCCAGACCGGCCTCCTCACTGGCGAGTATCTTGGCCTGGAAGACCTGGAGCACAGCCATAGAGGGCAGCGCCGAAGCCCCTTGTCCAGCCGCCGAGTAGGCGCGTCCAGCGAGTGCAGAAGTGGCTCTGCACGGCTTGGACGGATGGCTCGCCCTCGCCTTCCATCCGATAGCCGTTGGCGGGCAGAGATGAAAAACGCAAGTTAAAGTCTTGTATCGCAGCATGCAGCAGCTCTTTAGTGTAGAGGAGATGCGCCGATGTGAAGCCATTAGATAAAGTCAAAGAGAGAAGACGCGGTACAGCTGAATCACTCATGCTGTTTTCAAATGACTGATTTGATCTGATATTCTGTGTGGATCTATTTACTCATCAAACCTACATGATATAGGCTATTGAATAAATGTGTGAATATCCACCATTTTAAAGTCAAAAGCTGCGGCAATGAGTAAAACTGTGCATATAGCCTATGCGCAATCCCGCACTGAAATTCAGGACCTGATTAAACAATTGTATTCTACAGAGATTTGTGAAATAGATGTCCATAACTTTCTGGGTTAAATCATTTTTCCAAGACTTTTCCAGGCCTGGAAAATGCGGTTTTAAAATTCCATGACTTTTCCATTTTTTTTCATGACCGTACGAACACTGTACTTTGCTCAAGTGAGTAAACTTTGCTTCCTTTGCTCCTGTAAACAAGCTCGTTAGACTAGCATGTCTCACAGGCGCATGCTCTATGCTTCCGTCATCCGCCCGGAACGGCTTGCACGTATGACAGTTAGTGGAAGTGAGAGAAAAGTGTTTATAATGTTGTAAATATGGACATTTTTCTTACAAAAATGCATCAACAATTGCCAAAAACAGTAAAAAAATGTAATACAACTCTGATTGGATTCGTCTGAAAGAAGAAAGTCATATACAACTAGGATGCCTTGAGGGTGAGTAAAACAAGGGCTAATTTTCATTTTGGGTGAACTAACCCTTGAAATGTCACTTTCTCATCATTTATGGGGTTATTCTTGGATTGAACTAAAAAAAACATTTGCAATTTATGCTCTGTAAACAGAATGTATATATTACCTAGCTTCTTTGCTTGGTTCCAAACAAAAAGGCCTTTTTAATGTTGAAGTCTGTGAAAAGACAAGAGATGCCAAGATTACCATAAACATGACATCATCCAGTTCATTTTAATAGTCTTCTGTAATGTGATTTTGAACCTTGCCTGTGTTTGGGGAGCAGATGGTGGAGGTGCGGGCATTTGAGAGAGTGCAGCACCTAAAACCTGTATCTGCAAACCTGCTTTATTCAGAGTCAGCCCACCAACTGAACTTATGACTCCTGGCTTTGCCTGCAAACCAGAGTTCAAGAGAGTGTTCAAAACTGAGTTAAGATAATTTTGCAATATATTTATTGAAAAGGTAAATTTTCCAGCTGTAAACTACAGTAAAAATATGAACAACTACATTTCTCTCACCTGAACAGCCTGTGCAAGGTTTGGAGTCGTGCTTCCCTGGTTCACTGTAGCCCCAGCAGACACAGCAGAAAACACTTGAGTGTCATTTGCACCTAAGGTGAAAATAACATTGTAAACATAAGAATATTTGAAAGTAACCATCTGAAGCCTAAACATATGCAATCCCCACCTGTAGTAGAGGACTTGACAAGCACAGACTTCTGCTGCAGAAGGGACTGGACTGGCGGTTGGATTGTGCCACTGGCCGTTGAAGTTGCAGCTTGGACTGAAGGCTGATCTGGCATTTTGTTGAACTGGTTTGTGGCCTGTTGCTGAGAGGCCTGGGCTTGGGCTTGTGCCAGAGCTTGTGCCTGCTGCTTAGCCTGGAGAAGAATGTTTTGCTGGATCTGTATAAAATCGAAAGCACATAGACAATCATTTAAGTAGAGTTCATATGAAAAAACCTTACCTATTACCATTTTTTTCATAGTAAGTAGTCCTGCTCACAGTGACACCTAAACGCTAACAAAGCTCTGCTCTATATAACTGAATTAAACATAAAAAAATATGCTGATGGGTGATTTTGTCAGTTGTGGCAGTATTTTCATTTCAGTGCAAACTTTATAATTTTTACTATCAGTTAGAACACTATATAAAGTATAAGGTGATGATTCATTACCTGGTGAAGTTTTTCCAAAAGCTGCTTATGCTGAGGAGAGGGCTGCGTGATGGATGACATGGTCTGCAGCTGCGCACTGACCAGCTGAAGGTGATGCTGCTGTTCTGCAGTCAGCCCCGGCACCACCGTCACCTGCTGTTTCACCACTGCAGCTGGAGCTGAGCTCACAGCAGGCTGGAACTGGAACTGTGCAGGAAGTGGCTGCGGAGGCTTCGGGGAACAGGAGGAAGGAGGTATGTCTGGCTGCAGGGCGGTAGGCTGAAGCAGGGTCTGAGGAAGAACTTGAGGCTGGAGCTGCACTTGTATTTGCTGAGGCTGCTGCTGCTGCTGAGGTGGAGGAGCTGACTGAGGTGGTTGTGGAGAAGCGCCGATCTGATTGTGTATGATAAAGAGGGGCGGTAGAGAGGAAGGCGTGCTGGAGCGTGAGGGAGTCTGTGCCTGAGACTGAGGCTGGGGCTGCGATGGAGGCCGAGACTGCTGGTGCTGGTGAGGAGACTGGATCTGCTGCCCGATGGTCATGGGAGAAGCTTGGGCAGGTCGAGGACTGTCAGTGAGAGTGGGTGTTGGTGCAGGGGTGACCACAGGCCGAGATGGGGAGGCGCTTTGGATCTTTATAGTCTGTGAATGTGCAGCCGACGGAACCTAGACAGCGAGGAGGAGGAAGAGAAAATATAGTCAATGGATGTTTGGTTTAATCAGCTAGTATATAATTTATAATTCATCATTTTGGGACAATGTATTTTTAGGGATGCACTGAAATTTCAGCAACAGAAAGTGACACCTTGTTAACAATACAACAAATGCTTTCAATAAAATCACTTCAACAGCAATATGAAAGTGAAAAACACCATACCAAACTAACATTTTGCAGTACTGACATTTCAACTTTTCAATTCTGCACAGCAACAAAAATTTGAACAAAAATATCAACATTACATAGGAGAAATGCATTCAGGAAGATCTGGATTTTTCTATTTGTTAGACACTTTCTCAGTTCTCTGGAAGCTTTGATAAGTTATGAGATAAAAGGGGAACTTCATCACAAAAGTTTACAATCACTGTGTGAATTAGGGCAGAACTTCCGTAAAAATGTATGAACTAGTGAAGCAGAGACATTATACAACAAGCAGATGGGAACAGCAGAAAAAACAAAACAATGCTTAAATAGATACGCAATCCCAGGTGCTTCTGAATATATTCTACATTGCGTTTTTCAATGAGACCCTTTATGAAATGACAGAACATCAGGTAAATCTAAATGGCTTCATATTTCATGTTGTTTTCCATTTAATTTTAAGCAGTTTAATGCCCTAATGATGAGAATACCAATAGCAAGAGTTTCTTTATATTACTGATATACAATTCAGTTTCACAATCATTTTTTATATATGCAAATGGTACCAAAAGCGTAAGAAAAACAAAACGTATCTGAGTTTCAGTTTCAGTCAAGAATTTCATTTCAGTGCATCACTAAAACAATGACTAACTTGCAATCATACCTATAAAGTGCAGAAACAAAAAACAGCACAAAAAAGTGGAGAAATAAAACACCACACACAGCAACAAACAAATACAAGTAGGATAATACAAAAGCAAGAAGAAATAGAAAGGAAAAAAATATATATTTTCAAAATCTCAAAAAGACAGTCTTCATAAAGACTACAACAGCTTAAGTAGCAAAATGTACAAAATTTGCAAGTTATACATAAGGTACTCATCTAACAGATTAGTGCTTTCTGGATAGACACTATAGGGTTTTTTTTTTGGGGGGGGGGTGAGACAACTGACACGAGGACATAATTTTTGCAGAGAACAAAAATTGGTTCACAGAGAACAGACAAGAAATAAAAATCTAAAACAGATTTGCTGGTGGAGGGCAAAGGTAATTCAGGGCAGCGAGCAAGTGATCAAGATCAAATCTTTGAAAGTGATCTTGAAAGGAATTAATTTAATTTCTCTTGGGAGGCTGGGTGGTGGTGGGAGGGGGACTGATTGAGGTTAATAACAGCAGTTACCGAACGTTTGGGTAGCAGAGGTAGTGAGTAGGCTGAATGTTAATATGAATGGACAGAGTGAGTGACAAAGATTTACAGCAGCAAAACTAATAGGAAGAGCCATGCACGAAGATGATGCAAACACACAACCGAAAAATAAAGTCCCTAGAGTTTCATTATTGCATGTGACACCATTTGAAGAGCAACAACTGTTACTGCACTGTTATTTGCATCAACCCATATCCCAATTAGTGTCAATATAGTTCGGCAAGCTTCCTATTAAAAATGATCATGCAAATAACAGGAGGAAAGAAATAGTTTGGCAAGCTTCCTATTAAAAATGATCATGCAAATAACAGGAGGAAGGAAATGGATATTGAGGGGAAGGTGTTGCATGCAATAACAGTACGGATTAATGGACAAAATAAACCCATTACACTATAATAATAGTGACAGAAATGGATAACAGTGCAGAAGAAAGACCTGATGAAAACAGGCAAAAAACAAGAGTGAGGATGAGCAATGACAGTAGAAAGACAGGGGGACAGAGCAAGAAAGGGAGTTCTGCTGGGAGACAATGGTCCAATAAGCAGCAGTGGCAGCAACAAGTGGGTGGGGCTTAGTGCGGAGCATGAGCTCATCTACCTTGTTAACCACTGTTGCCAAGGGGGCAGGGCCAAGGGAGGGGCTGGGACTCTGCCTCTGCTGAGTCTCAGCTAACAAGCTGTCATGGCCTGAAGGGGTGGGACCAGAACTGCTGCCGCTGACGATAACAGATGCAGGTACACCCACAGCGGCAGGTGGGTCTTTTCCTGCTTGCTGCTGTTGGTCCTAACATGGGCACATTTATCAGTTGAGGAATGGGAGAGGTAAAACAATCATCCAAACTGGTCAGAGGTCAGCTTGGGGATCAAAAGTTGTTATGTTAGCTTATTAGCAAAGACCAAGTTTGCAAACAACAGATAAGGGTTAAAGAGAGCACACTGACCTGCTGCAAGAACATTTGAAGGGACTCCTGACTAAGGATCATGCTGGAACCAGATGATGTAAACAACACCTTTCCTGGGCTGTGCTGGGCCTGAGGACCCAAACCCAACATTGAGGATGTGGACGTGGCCATAGTTGGGGATGGAGATGAAGAGGAAGAAACCGAAGCTGCTACTGAAACCGGTGGAGTCTGAACTGTGAGAATTGAGGGCTGCGGTTGGGTCTGTGCTGGTTGAGCAGCAGGGTCCATAGATCCGCCCAATACCGTGATGCCCTCTCCCGGTTGGCATGGCGCCATGGCCGTTGATCCGCTGTTACCATTATTAGGGATGCCACCAGATTGCTGCAACGTCTGTAAACTGACTGCTGGGCTAAGGCTCTCCACAGACAGGGAATTCTGTATTGGCATGCCCTGGATGACTGTTTGTACGTGGCCCGTTACCGGATGGGCTTGTGTCTGCGTTTGCGCCAGGGACACCGGCATTTGGAACAGTGTGTGCTGACCCATCTGACCGGGCTGGAGCTGGATGTGTCCAGAGAGAATATGGGCGGCACCAGGGTGGCCCTGTGAGGCCAACATCTGACTCAGGTTGATGTTCTGATTGGCTGTCAATATCTGATTAGCTATTATCTGCCCTCCAGGCCCCTGACTGGTAATGATGTGACCCCCGGGATGCTGAGTCAGGATCTGACCTCCCGCCTGAAGCCCCGGTAACAGGAACTGGTGGTTTTGGCTCTGCAGGACAGTTTGCGAGGGAATGACAATGCTGCCCTGTTGGTTTAACAAGTGAACACTGAGCGGTTTGCCCGACGTTTGGGGGCCCTGTTGCTTAAAGAGTGCTTGAGAGAACTGCGTTCCCTGTGACGAGGCCTGTGTGGTCAAGACTACATTTGAGCCAGGCTTCCCGAGGAACGTTACATTCTGACCAGCTGATACTGGGATTTGCTGCACCCCCAGAGCCTTATTAGCGTCATTTGGCAGGGCATGTGAAGCAGGAAGCTGTTGCTGCTGCTTGAAGACTTTGGGTTGGATGGAACCCCCTTGCGGAGGTTTGGGCTGTATTGGCGTTGGCATTCGCTGGATGATGACGTTCTGCATAATTTGGCCTTGAGGCTGGGTTTGAGGTCCAATTCCTGCACCCAAAGAGGCATTACCGAAACCCACAATGCCACCTGCAGAGGCCATTGTGGTTGCGCTGTTGTTGGTATTTGTGTTGCTTAAGCAGACAGCCGGCCCATTTAAGGCAGGGGACCCTAGAGTGGCCTTGCCCCCTTGAATTAAAAGTCCTCCCCCTGAACTCAAAACAGAACCTCCAAGCCCAGCCTGCGTTCCAGCGCTTGCTGCCTCAGGCCCGGGTTGATGCAGTTGGTAGCCACCCATAGTTTTCGCCAAGATCTGTTGCCCAGATGAATTTATAGTCATTACAGTGGGTTGGCCCACAACTTGAATTTGTCCAATGCCCAACGGTCCAGACTGACTGCCATTCTGTAAGGCCTGAAGGCTCGAAATAGGTTGAATGGTTACATTTCCAAGCCCGACTTGTTGCATGAATGGCTGGACGCTGATAGCTTTGTTCATGACCTGGGGTTGAAGCTGCAGGCCTGGATGTGCCAGGACTGAGCTAAGCATGTCTGGGGTGGCATTAGAGGGTGCAGTAGGGGTGCCTTGGTTTGGAAAAATCTGAGTTGCACCTCCAATGCCCACCCCAGACAAGCCAGCATCAGGCAGGGGTTGGACCACCTGCGTAAGGCCAGTCAGCCCAAACTGACTGAGGTCGAGCTCAGCATCTGCCTCTTGAAGGCTCTGCTCAGTGATGTTAGCCTCTGCCAGGCTCCGCTGCAAAATATCACAAGGCTCATGATTTGTCCCAACACCATTGCTTCCATTGTCTCCTCCCGGCGATCCCCCCAAGATGTCATCTTCCAGGAAGTCCAAATCAACGCTGACTCTTGTAAGTCCTGGCTCAATTGTCGACAGCTGAGCCTGTGGCTGGACTTCAGGAACGTGGCCCTGGAAGACACAGAGAGACCAATGTTAGCCGTTAAACCTCGCCACACATTCAGAACGACGAAGGAATAAAATGGCAGGGATGGATCTGGGATGGTGGTAGGCCGCAGGTACTGACTGCAATGCATCTGACGCAGATGGCAGGTCTGAGGAACATGCGCTACAAAAAAGGATGGAGACAGGAGGTCGGCACAAATGGGGGATTTTACTCACCCCAGTGCTGGAGAAGAACGAGCTGGACGGGTCGCTTGAGCCATCCAAAAGGTCATCAGTGTCCAGCTACAGACAGAAATACCCAGGATAGGACAGGCAGAAATCACCACAGCCCACAGACAGGCGTGTGAAAGCGACAGGGATCAGATGCATAAGGGGCAAATAGGCAGACAAAGAGGGAAAAGCAAGGGAAGAGCAAAGTGAGGACAGTGCACCAATCAACCAGAACAAAATGCAGGCATAACCAAGTTAAAAGGCCAAGCAAACAGGAAAGAAAACAGGAGTCAAAAGAGGAAAATAAGATTAGTATGTCATATATGTGAATTACCCAAAGAGGAAAAAATCAGGGTTGAAATTAAAAGCAATTATGTTCTAAGGAAAAGATCAAGCTGGACAACAGGTTTAGGGACAGACATTTAAAAATACTCTGGAAAGGACTTGGAGGTGCAGGGAATTCCTGTTGGGCAAGTGTGCTGTGCTTTTCTGATATTTATCTTGGGTTACACTTTCAAAGTGGGATTTCTGCCTTGCCCACCAGTGGAGCTTGCAAAAATCAATTTTCCCCCACTTTCACTTCAGTACTCACTTGTGTTTCTGATCCATGAAGAAAATCATTGAGTGCTTGTGGGTCACTGTACAAAAAGAAAGATGTTATTCAGCTGTTTTGCACGCAAATAACATTTAAACTTGAAGTTATGTGCAAAGTTATCTGTCATTTTTTGCTATAACTTACCAAATTACATCTAACAAGCACCTGCCATCTTCATCATCCATGTCAACTGTAAAAAAAAAAAAAAAAAGTGCACAAACATTAGCTCCGTGACCATAAACTAAACCGGCTAAATATTATACAGAACTCAAATCCGTCCTCAGCAGTGAAATATAGGTCATTTAATTCAGTCAATTTGATATTTGAATTGGACCACGTACACTAATGTATACAAAATAGACCATCAATTAATATAAAAGTGAAAACATTTTAGATGATCAAATTCAATCTAAAGAAAAATAATATCACACTGTTGACAAAGATGCAAATAATATTAAAAGCAAAGCAAAGCAAAAATGCAAGGTAAAGGCAAATGCTGCCATCTAAATCAGTGAGTGTCGGGTGTCAAAAAATGAAAGTAAAACTATATTAAAAAAGAAACATAACATGTAAACAAATCAGCAAGCTTGTGGTATTATCCTGGCACATAATCGTAACAAAAAGCATGTTAAATCACGACATTAATATTACGGTTACACTGTTCTGGTGAAACACTACATGGACCGATTTATGTTGGCCTACAAATTCGTTATTGTGTTGATAATGTAAACGTGTTCGCATTCTAACGCCTTTACGAGGAACTATTACAACATAAAACGAGTGAAAGTTTTCTCATCCTTTGAAAGCAGCAGCTGAACTTTTGTGAACGGTCTGTTGCGCGAGAGAAGTTGAGGGAAAAAGCGCGCGCATCACCTCACCTCACACACGTCTCAAACACAGAAAAACACAAGCGAGTGTCAGATATCACGATTTATAGACTCACAAAAACCAGTTCTCGCGAATTAGTCAGACTTTGGCGAGTCGCTGCGCTGTTCTCAGTCTCCATCTAAACAAATCAAAACCACAAAATGAGGAGGAGGTAGGCGGGGACGCCACTAATGTTTGTTGGGGGTAAAACAGTCTCTGCGAAGAGCACACAGACCATCATTAACAAATATATGCGAAAGCTTGTGCTGTCAGAGGTCTGTTTTAGGTCATTTTGAGAGCATCTTACATCAGAAGAGCACCGGAGACTTGATTGGACACTCTGGACCTGCAGGACACGGCGGTTATTTTCGCCTTTTCAAAGCTGTAACAACTCGCTCCACATTCCCTGTGGTGCATATGCTTTTATTTGCAAACAATTTTACAAGTTTATCCGCACAGAACGCCTTTAAATCGCCCTTTTTAACGCTCGTTCTGCAGCAGATTCAGTTAGCTGTGGCTAGCTAGCTTCCTAGCTGTAATATGTACGTATACAGACGAAATACGAACAAATCTGACAATAACTGACGGTTAACACGTAGTATTTCTGCCGTACGAGCGCATTCACTGGAGCCAATGCACATCTTTGGTGAATCTTTGTTGTTCGGGCATAGATGCAATTGCGTAGTCTATCTTTATCCCTGCTAAATATGAGTTTATGTTGGAATACTCTTGGATCAGGGGGGTATGTTTGGGAATTCGCGGTAAAATCACCCTATTCGCCGACCTATGCAGCGGGCCCGCTATATGAAGCGGGGAGAGGTGAGGTCTGCATGCGAATGTTGCAGCGTTGCAATAGTTATTGAGAATTATAGAGAAATTACTACATTGTATCAAACTCACCCGAGACGATAGAGGTGCAGGCGGCGCGGGGTCTCCAGTACGGCCCTGCACGGGCTCCGCGTCAGGACCCAAGCACAGCGCTCACAAGCAGGAAACAGAGGCCCGCCGCGATCGCCTTATTAATAATCAACACTACACTGTAGTGGTTGTTGTTGTTGTTATTACTGCAGCAGCACGCATTTGTCCTTTTATGCTTAATTTGTGTTTCAGTTTCACTGTAAAAGTAGGGAAATATTGTGCTGCATTAAATTGAATAACAGTATCTTGATTCGCGGTTGTATAACGTTGCATAAGATACAACGTTCAATGACAATAGTTTAACCTTGATATGAACAACATTAGACAAGATTACCTAGACATTAATATTTTGAGAATTGTACACATAAGTTAGATTGTAACACTAGCTCTCCTATAATTACAATTATATATATATACATTAAATATGTGTGTAAGCAAGCTGACTCTCATATACCCCCCACACACACACACACACACACACAAAAAAGAAAGCTTGTAATTGTATATGCATTTTATTATAATTTAAAACATAAATCACATTTAGGTATCTGCTCTTGAGAAATGTTTTTTTAAACAAGTAAGAAAGAAAGAGTGTAATGTAAAAGAACATAAAACACACATCTTTGCTTGTTTTGGTCTAATAATGTTTAACTACAGCTAAGTTAAATGCTCTACTATAGAGAATGAGATTGTGACGTAACTCCTCATTCTCTATTCAATGTTTTGTATATATAGATGTTAGCCAATTTATGATGATCAAATGAATTAAATAAAACTGGTATAAATAAATCATGTTCCCAGCACAACAGTGAGATGGCGCTAAGTCTCGAGGATGGACTTTCTCCACAATAACAAACAGGCGGTAGTCTGTACAGCTTCACCTTGGGTCCGGATGTTTTTATGACAAAGGAGTCTGTTTTGATGAAAAACTGCGGCTCTGATTGGCCCTTTTTATTAAACATCACAAATAAGGGGTGGCGCGACCTCAAGCATCACAGTGGGAGATTGGCTTCTTTGTAATAAAGGCTCAAATTAACCAATCGCCCCTCACAAAAAGGTATTTTATGAGCTATGTATAAGGGGCGTGGTCTTCCTTGTTTACAGCCATTGATTGGTCGCGCTTGAAGTTGTGCTGGGACATTGCTTACAGTCAGGGTGTGGCTTGGACCTTCACCATCTGGTGCTTTAAATCATCGCTGCCTGGTGTGACAGAAATATCGCAATGAATAGATGTTCCTCCTCCACCACCCACTGCTTCCTCCGTCTCCTCTCAACTGCGCATGTCCTCCAGGCTTCCTCCAGCCATGTCATAATCGATCGGAGCAGTATGTAACTCGATACTTCTCATGATATTGTATAACAAATATTCACATCCGAGACAAGCCTATCCGCACCCCTTCATTATTCCAGGTTCTGGTAATAAACTACACTAATAACGCCGATGCATCATTTTATGACTCTCTCTCTTCAGCAACTCCACTTCAAACGGATGATCACGAATAAAAAGACAATTATGACTTTTCAGTATTACATAAAATGTTGTTTATCTTTTTTTCTGAATGGACGTGGCTGTTCTTCCTCCAAAAAGCGATGCCGTCATTATACATTTAACATGTCCCTCAATGCATCCGAGACATATTTCATAGATACAATTTTAACACATGCATAAAATCGTTTATAAATCATACATTTCATATTATAGCCTAATGCTATTTCATTTGAGATATTCTAATAATATCGCACAAGTCTACTTTCCGACAAAACAACAATATTCTACGCATCAGTTCTGTTAACATAAACTCAATACGAATCAAATACCAATTTTAGTAAATATATTCAAATAATTAATTAAGACATAACCTGTCTTGTTTTTATTAAACACCCAAAATAGTTAAGAGATGGATGAAATATTTTTTTAAACTCTACTAAAACTTTTAAATAACAAACATATTTCCACTGCATCATCATAAACACAAAAAAAATAATACAATAAAATGTAAATAATATCAAAACACGTCAAGCTAATTATAATATGGTTTAAATTACATTTCAGGGAGGGTTAATACATGTATGTTGTTTTTAAACGTGTTAATTATTAAAATATTTGTTTTAATAATTTCTAAAAACCAAAAACATGAAGAAACAATCTTTAATTGTGTAACGTTAACTAAAACTTGACTACAAAATTCGCTAACATGCCATTACCCCAAAATTCTGTCTCTGTGTTTTACATAAAGACGCCAAATTTAACAAAAACGGATGAAATATTATTTCGGGAAGATATACACTTTCAATTTATAATTCTGTAACTAGGGAAATATTATAAACTGCAGCGCTATCTCCTAATTTCTCACCCCTAAAATGCCACTTATCCTGGTTTCCATGGTAACACCAACATTCTTTACGACAGCGTACTGCCGTGTTCTGACAGACTGGTGTCGTAAGTTTTTGCAGAATCACCATGGCGTCTGTGTTGAAAGAGACTGCGGGCTTATATGAAACATTGAAAGCCGAGTGGAATAAGAAGAATCCAAATCTTAATAAATGTGGCGAGATCCTGAGCAAGCTAAAGGTAGGATCAATGATATATAACAGCAACAATACTCCTAAACGATAGAATAAGCCGTTGTTGCAGGCGGATGAGCAGTTAGCAGTGCAGCTATCTAAAACTGTTCAGTCCGATTGATTCCTGTTTACCGACAAACAATGCATTTTTGTGTTTGAGCTGATATTAATCATAAAAGCACTGATGATTTTTAGTGAATTTGGGTTTGTTCACCTCCAAAGTACCAAGTTAGCTGGCAGATATACCGGTACAGCAGAGATATAAAACAACAGGAAACTGATTAAATTAATTTATACACATTTACAGGTACAACGGGTTTTTAATATCTCTCCATTTTCCGAATTATGTAATACTCTTGTTGTTTAATATCTTGATTATTATGATAAAAATACACCGGTCCTCAATTGACATTGGTGATGAACCGATTGGTATTAAATCTCACATTTTATGAACCTCAATCTGAACATTTTAAAAGTACATATTTGTTATTGTTGTATTTTTTTGGCAGATATCCCTGTTGGAGTTGAACTTTCTACCAACTACTGGGACCAAGCTAACCAAACAACAGCTTATCCTTGCCAGTGAGTAAATGACAATACTTTAATTATCAATTTATATTAAATGTTTTAATTATTTGTTATTAATATCTACTAATTATATTTCGTAGGAGATGTTTTGGAGATTGGAGCATTATGGAGCATTCTAAAGAAAGACATCCCTTCCTTTGAGCGCTACATGGCTCAGCTTAAGTGTTATTACTTTGATTACAAGTAATTTTTCTTCTGTTTACTCACTATCACTCAGAATTTACTTGGTACGGGCTAACAATAGTTGTGCTGAAATCACATGCTACGCATTATGCTGTATGCCAGGGCTTCTCAAAGTCCGGACTCCGGACCGGGAGGGAATTCAATCCGGACCCGCCTCCACTTGATATTTCAAGCGCACTCGTATCACCCAGACCTCCGTGCGGCGCGCGTGGCACACACACACACACACGATTGAACCAGTGTTGTAGTGATTACAGACTCTTTTTTTAAGACAAAGCACATCGCAACTAGCGACATTTTGGATAAACCTTAGATTTCATTCAGTAGATGTCACCGTTTGAGGTTTCGGACGCAGCAGAGTTGTATTCAAAGAACCGAACCGAACCGAGCAGACTTCTGAATGAACGAGTACAAAACAGCGTTTCCTAAAACTATCACTGTTGACTGTCTGGCATATGAACATGAATGTAGTTCGTCTATGAAGGGTGAAATATACACATAGTGCACGTTTGTGCTCCTCGATTTTGGCGATTCAGTTGAAGGGACTGCAGGTTACATTGAAGTACAATTTCAGAAACATAAAATATGTAGGCCTAAATGAGAACTGCTTTATTGGGCATTTAGTTGTATAAAAATGCAGTACTGTTGAGTAACCCTTATGAAAAATAACCATGGATTTATTAAAATGAAAGTGTAGTTTTTTTTTTTGCATATTGATTACAATTTATATAACCAGTTTTACTACAAATACAATGGTTAAACTATGGTTAGTGTAGCATTTGTGGTTATCATGGTTTAATAGTAACCTTGTATAAACCATGGTTCATTTTCGTAAACGCAAGAACGATCTGATGACGTCGTAAATATGATAATTAAGCATAGATCAAGTTGAATTGTTATATAAAGTTATAAGCATGTTTATAAAAACAAGTTTTGTAATAACAATTATTTCAGACCTTTTGACGTTGATGATAATTCAGATTCGGACCTTTGAATGTAAACTTTGAGAACCCCTGTATGCTGTATGTGTAGTGTGATGAAATGCAGCATTCAAACGGACTGGACACACATTGTACGCAGGTCATCACATGTCATGAATCTACATGAGAGTTTACAGCATACTGCACTTCTTTAAGAAAAGATTAGATTCTGAAAACAGTTCTAGTTATATTTTCAACATGTTGTACCCTGAATTGTTTAGCTGGCGTTTTCTTTGCTCCGGTTACAGTCTCGTCTCTTGTTAAATGTCACAGGGACGAGTTGTCCGAGTCGGCCTACAGGCATCAGTTGCTGGGTCTCAACTTGCTCTTCCTGCTGTCTCAGAACAGAGTGTCTGAGTTTCACACCGAGCTGGAAAGACTGAGCGCAAAAGACCTGCAGACCAATGTCTACATCAAACATCCAGTTTCATTAGAGCAGGTGTGGGACACTCTTGTTTCTTATGTTAATTGCATACAGCACTGTCTGTTTTTCCTACCTTTTGTTTCTTTATTCCAGTATCTGATGGAGGGCAGTTACAACAAGGTCTTTCTTGCCAAAGGAAATATTCCTGCCGAGAGCTACACCTTCTTCATTGACATTCTTCTTGATACTATTCGGTAGGGGTTATTTGTAGTCTTGTGACTAAATGTAGATGATGAGCAATGTCATTTACATGTTTTGTTTGTTGTTTGTTTGTAGAGATGAGATTGCAGGTTGTATAGAGAAAGCATACGAACAAGTTAAATTCAGTGAGGCCACACGGGCGCTTTTCTTTTCTTCTCCGAAAAAGATGACCGAATATGCAAAGAAAGTAAGTGTTTGATGTCACAATCATCAATTTTGAGATTAGCTGTCATAAAAATAATTGCAATTAATAATTTAATTCTGTTTTGTTCTAATATGTAATCTTGTTTTTACTGGGAATCATGTATAATAATAGAACAAGCCCATGTCATTTATTTAATGAAGCAAATTCATCCCCAAAATTATTGAAGGCAAACATTCATTGCAACAGATTTGGAGAATTTTAGCATTACATCACTTGCTCACCAATGGATCCTCTGCAGTGAATGGGTGCCGTCAGAATGAGAGTCCAAACAGCTGATAAAAACATCACAATAATCCACACCACTCCAGTCCATCAATTAACATATTGTTAAGTGAAAAGCTGCATGTTTTAAGAAACAAATCCATCATTAGGATGTTTTTAACTTCAGACCATTGCTTCTGGATAAAATACGAGTCGTATATCCATAACTTTCTCCAGTGAAGATGTTGTCTCTTCTGAATCAGTCGAGAGATATGCACAGATCAAGCACCTTTAACAAGCGAAAACTGTTGTAAACAAATATGTTTGTGGCTTGATGTGAGAGGACAACAGGAGATGGAGGAAGCGTTATGGGGTTTGGCCAGAACATCAGTGTAAAGTTTAAGTTCCTTAAAGATGGACTTGTTTCTTCCAAACCAGGAGCTTTTCACTTGACAACATGTGACCCTCTCTGTGAAAACCCAGCTAAAGTCATTTTTTTGTAATTTGCTGTTTTCTACATAAAATCATCATTCATGACGTAAAGAACATTCTGTGACAATGTAACCTTTATATCTTTAATATTGACTGAGTAAGGTCATGCCAAAGATTGAAATGAATGATAGAAATCAAACTTTGATGCTTGTTATCTCATAATTGTATTTTGAGACTTTAGCCTGGATTTCACAGAGAGGGTCACGTATGTTAATTGATGGACTGGAGTTATGTGGATTATTGTGATGTTTTTATCAGCTATTTGGACGATCATTCTGACGGCACCCATTCACTGCAGAGGATCCATCGGTGAGCAAGTGATTTAATGCTAACATTTCTCCAAATCTGTTCCCATGAAGAAACAAACTCCTCTACATCTTGGCTGATGCAAATATTAGTTTATTGGATAGATGCTGATATGTTCATGGTCTGGCTTTTGTGCTCTGCAGAGAGGCTGGACCCAGAGTCCTGATGGATACTATTCGTTCAGTACCCAGCATCAAAAGACCGAGGAAGTGACCATCCCTTCCTCAGAACTGGCCCAACAAGTCATCGAGTATGCAAGACAGCTGGAAATGATTGTGTAGTGAGGATATGGCAGCGTTTAGACACATGTATGCATAAAGGTTCGCGTTTGTTTACCCAAATATACAAATCAAACCATTGGCCATATATCTGTACTGAGATTAGACACAGGAAGACATGACTGCAGATACAGACTCTCCGAGGATGAGACCAGAACTCTTTAGCCTGCAGGTTATTAATATCTACCTGTATCAGGGTCTCTCTGTATGATTGTCTGCTGGGCGTGTCAACCTGATGAACATCCAATGACTAGGTCTCAAGTTGTTGTTTTTTTCTAAATAAACATTAAATGTCTTGTTTTGAATATTCCCATGTTCCTCTCAACAAGGATGGTTTTATCAAGAGTGAGTTTGTGTAGAGATGTGAGGAACATTGGCCTGGCTGGCATTGTCACGACACTTCTGGTGAATAAAACGTTTTTCTGACTCTTTTATTAAGTGCCCTCTGAAACGCTGTATAAGTAACATGTTATCATTTATATTGTGTTAGTTAGGTGCAGGAACTACTGTGAAAATCTGCACTTTAACAGAAGGAAGAAGGGCTGAAACGATAACTCGAATACAACAAATCATCGTTTTGTCCATTTTATTAGGGATGCACTGAGTTTTCGGCCACCAAAACTATATGTTGTACCATCTAGCAGTGTGCTCAGTTACTGCTCAGGCTCACCAGAAAAGCTAAGTCCGCTCAAATAACGCGCCGACAGGAAATGTCTATGTAGTGTTAGTATACTTGTACCTGTTTGCAGTAGCGCTGCTGTGCTGTGAGATGCTGTGGTACAGCTGTAACATCTCCTTCACTGATCTGCTCACATGCGCTGATAATAATAGCTTTACCAGGGTTTTCATATTTTTATACATGTTCACTTAATGTTTCCTTACACCGAATCATCATTTCGATTCATTTCCCACTGATTTACGTGATCTAATGAGCATTAACGCATATTACGCGATCATATCTCTATGAATGGATGACAGAGACGCGTTTTCCTTTAGCACACACACACACACACTGAAGCGCGCGTGACGTCTCAATGAGGACATAAACACACGAACAACATCTCCAGAACTGCTCTGAGTCACTTCATGAGCGTTTCATTTGAGTAAACTATCCTCATATCATAGACACACAGAAATATAAAGGAATTAACGGCAACCCGTCAAAATAGATTTTCTGTTTTTATTAAGACAGAAGCAGAAATATTTGTTCAGCAGACAATTACAATTATGAAAACTTTTTTATGGAAGGATCACACAACATGTTTTAATTTTAATAGTAAATTCCCTTTGTTTGCCAAAAAAAAGTTTAATTGTCAAAAATGTAAAGATAAATGAAATTTATGTTTTATGCCTTCATTTGATAACCAGATACACAGCACAGAATTTCTGAGGATCAATAAAACATTTCATGAGGCTATTTAAAAAAACAAATAACAATAAAACATTAGGAGAGAGAAAATAAAACAGTTTTATAATTGTAATTTTCTTCAATCATATAATTATTATAACACCTAAAATACATTGCATGTAAGAAGTGTATATTGTGTGCACATGATCAGGATGGTACCACCTCAGAAAAAAACCCTGTTTGCAGGACTATTATTTGTATAATTAGTCAAAAACGACAACAACCATTATGTCTGATTGTGTTGCATAGAACTGAATACAAATAATACATTGATATTTAATATTAATATAATTTCTGTCCAAATTTCTTTAAATAAAAGTGAGGTTATTTTATTGGCTTGTGTTTTTTAAATTCAGTGTCATTAAAATTGAGTTAAATTAAAAGTCTTGTAAAATTACTTTATATTATTTAATAAAATAAATAATTATTACAAAGCATTTTTGGTTTTGGACCAAGCACATCCAGAATTCTCTGTTTCACATCCCTACCATTTACACATGCAGACCACAGCACACACATGGTTGCATGTTTAGTTACATGCTACCACACCAAACACACGACACACACACACACACACACACAACACATTGGCAACTCACTTGAGGAAATAGGGGAATTTCAGATTAGTATTTTACGTTTTAATGTTTCAAGGTTGTACTTATCTTGATAAATTTATGGGTTTATTGTTTTCTAAAAAGGAAACAAATTACTTGTTCATTTTAAGAGACCTGTCTTATTTTCTCTTGTATATTTAGGATTGCTCTTTAAAAAGAAAAAGCAGTTCTTATCCGATTACTCTATTAATCGATGGGATTTTCTGTAGAATACTCGATTACTAAAATATTGGATAGCTACAGCCCTAGGAGGAAGTCACCGTTTGTAAAGGATGCTGTAGAGTGGTTCATAATCACAGCCTGCTGTATGTTCAGACTAGACAACCAAGGTTGAGTCACAGATGCATTAAGAAGCACATTTGACTCGCCATCCTCTAACATTTAGACACAGCTCAGCTTTCAAACAGTGTTTGCTTTACATATGCTAGTGCCCCTCAGGATATACTTTTGTCATGTTTATTTCCTAGTTTCATTGTGTTTTGTTCTGGACTTGGCATATATGCTTAGGCTGTTTTTTTTCTTGGCCTTTTTGGGGCATGGAGGGGTACAGTGACAAACAGTGTTGGGGAAAGTTACTTTTAAAAGTAATGCATTACAATATTGCGTTACTCCCTAAAAGGTATTAGTTACGTTACTTAGTTACTTTTTATGGAAAGTAATGCGTTACGTTACTTTCGCGTTACTTTTTAAATATGAGCAGGGCTTGATTGTTTGCTTTTAATAAAAGTTGTTCTCACCAAAAAGTGTAATGAATAAACCTCAGGCTGAAGGACGAGTAAATTCACGTCTGTACAGAAGAACACAGGAGGATAAGTTCATCACTCTTCAGCAATAAAAAAAACAACGAAGCACAATTGTTAGTTTATCTAAAGTAATAATTTTTGCTTGTATGGTTGAACTGAATCATCAAAGGTCAGCAGCAATCACATCGGTTAATAAAATGAGATTTGATACGTGTTGTTGTTGTTCAAAGGCACAATATTACATATCCAAAAACCACTTGAACAGTGTTATATATTTCGCTGACTTGTGTACTTGCATTAAACCAAATGTTTCGAAGAATGTTTAAATCCAGAGAAATAAGCAATTTTAACTAGTGAAACGGGCCGTGTCCATAATGTACTTGCGTCACCTGCCAATGACGCCATACACCCTCGATTTGTGGTTTTCTTTTGTAGAAAACATGCAAAGACACTTTAATGTTTTATGCGTTTTATTATACAGGCGACGACCGCACAGAGTAGCATTATAACAGAACTTTCAAATGTATATAGCATGATAAAACAGCACTGGTTTACCCCTCATAAGCACAACCGGAAGCGCTCGACTGTGACATAATAAAAGCTCCGCTGCTTTCGAGCCGTGTGTCACGCTCGTCAAAATATTTGCGCTCGTTCAGTGGCCTCGTTTCGTTTCGACGGTTTTCTACCTCGCTCTGCTTCATACTACAATGTTAATACATCTTTAATTCATCAGCTATATACATGAGTTTTCTAACTTTTTTTGTCAGCCGAAGCCCTTTGACCTAAAGTATTTATTTGAAGTACCCCCTGAGATTTTAAGTAAATATTTAAATAATTGAATGGCACATTTGCATGTTTAACTTTAAAAAACATGTATTTGTATCAGTTTTAAAGTTTCAGTAGTATTTTCATAGCTATTGTTATTACACTCAACATATTATAAAAAATCATATTACTGTAATTTACAATGTAGTTATTAGATTTTTTTATTACAGGGTTTCCCATAAAGATAATTATTTTTGTACATTTAAGATTTTAAATTTAGCCTACATCACATTTGTAATAAACCTGTAACATGTATTTGCAAAACAAATTAATTGAATTAAAAATGTTCTTTGCATTAATTTGTTAATGGTACATTCTAATATACATTAGGCATTCCATGTACCAACTCACGGACCCCTGCAACTCCCTCACGAACCACCAGGGGTCCTCGAACCCCACATTGGGAAACCCTGCTAGTTAGCTCATAGAAACATGGTTTCTGCTCGAGTCGGATTGCATCGGCTGTGGGGATGAAGACACTCAGTCACGGCGTCATCAAACTACGCCTGTGTTTATTTTGAATACTCACTCTCTAGCTTAAACATATTTAAGGTTTGCATCATATTCTGAGTTTGCATTTCACTATTGTAATTAATTTGGATGAATACTGAATCTGTTTTTTGCGAGTGGGATGAATTAATACACATTCACATTTAGTCTAGAACTACAGTAAGATCATGTTCACACAGCGCACTGTCAGTCAATAAATGGGAAAAAAGTAACTCAGATATTTTCTTGTAAATTTTAAAGTAATGCGTTACTTTACTAGTTACTTGAAAAAAGTACTATTATGGCGTAACTCGCGTTACTTGTAATGCGTTACCCCCAACACTGGTGACGGCTAGTTGAGCAGGGTCTGGCCGATAGATAGTTCTCAAGATGTTTGTGGTGGTATGAAGTTGGAGTGTCATCTTCTATCCTCAAGTGCAACATCCACGTACACAAGGAATCATCACTGGTTTCTCTGAAAACCATGTGGAGGAGTTGTTGGAGAACCTACAGCAGGTCTTCAACTCTGATACTGGTGATCCACTGTCCTGCAGAGTTTAGCTCCAACCCTGATCAAACTGTTAAATCAGTCGTTTCTTGGAAAATCACAGGCAGATGTGTTGAAGACTGCTTTTTGAGTTAAAGACGCTTCTCCCTGCGTGGAAAGCCCCAGCTTCTGGATGTTTATCCTCTGATCTGGTCAGTACTCCTCTTAGCAGACTGCAATAAGGTACGATCTTGCCTTTGTTTGGCCCTTCATGCTGCTTTTCCAACTCCAGGTGAGGGAAGAACTTGTAGTGCCATCAACTGGTTTCGAGCCTACAGCTGAGGGCAGCGCAGAGGGATTTCTGAATGGTTTTGGTGTCAGATCCCCGGGCCTAAACATCTGTTCGCTTCCATTGTTTTCTGTGCAGGGTTGACCTCTAATTGGGAAGCTGCTTATTTTGAGGATTCGTTTGACAATACAGATGAGCCTTTTGTGTTATAAAGAAAAGAAAACCAAAAGAGGTTTAATGCATGACATGTCCAGGTTATGTTAAACCCAATACATCTAAAGAAAAAAGCATAAAGGAAATGGAAGTCTTTTTTAGGGCCCTTGGGATCGTGCCATTATTGTTAACAACAGCTGCGTGAACTCAATCCCTGTATTCGAATGTATTGCAATTGTGCATTTTGCATTACATTTTATGACTCAAGAGCACATTAGTAAAACAGTGTCAATGTGAGGAAAGTTTCCTGTTTTACTTTCTTTAATGCGTCCTTGCATGTTTTGCATGTCACGTGTTTCTTTACACTTCGGCGTGTTGGCTTTGAGTGGAGCTGGTACCCATGCAGGTGTCTTTTTGGTTGTAGCCTCAATTTCCCTCGGCTCTTCAGATACAATGTGTGCGGTCTAATAAAAGACCTGCCCTTGTTAGCACAGACTGTAACCTTTCCACTCGTGGATCCTGTTGAGGGCCCTTCCTCTCTGTAAGGTTTTCATTTAACAGTGTGTTACTGTGAATACAGCAGTCGACATGTTGGTTTGTTCATTATAAATCTCATTCATATGAGCTCTATAGACAGATTCAAGTATTATAGAAGAGAATAGGGTGTTTTATCCCAGAAACGAAGATGTTGTGGTTTTGTATGAAAGGTTCAAACATCTAGTTTGAAGCAGTCCTTTGTGTAATTATCAAACCATATACAGTTTAGCTAAATTACATTGGCTCTATGTGTTTGAAACCAACAAACAAAACTAGTAGCCCACTGAAAACACATTTCTGTTATTCACTATTTGACACAAAACCCTTTCCTGAGATACCTTCACGGTCTCCAGAAGCAGAACATCATCACGTTACATTATTATCTCTACTGCTGTAACCTTAATTCAATAAACTGTACTAAACCTTATATTTGTGAAAAATACAGTTTAAATAAGTACTACATTTAGTTGGAATATCTCCAGCTAAAAATCTATTCGAGATTTAATTTAGGAATTGATTATTCCTTAATTAGGCACCTGGATAACATTATTAATAAAAAGGAAAGAGAATAGCTTTTGATTAATGATTGTTTTGTACACTGGCATTTTTGTGTATATATTTTTGTATGTTTGGTCTTTTTAAAAATAGTAACCTATTTTTTAAAGAACAAATGCTATAGAAAAAATAATAGCGATAATATAGGCTAAGACTAATTTAACAACTAAAATAGAGTAGGCATATTTATCAATAATGTCAGTTTGCCGTTACCTTTGAACGAACTAAACAAAAACACATCGACTGAAATTATGAAAATGATTCCTCACATCATTTCCGTTATTAAGCGAATGTTATTATTTTTAACTGTTACACGTTTTTGAATTAAACCGCGAAAAATTCGCGCGCAAACCTTTATTAGACAACTGATGATATTTGACAATATAGTTTTTAATTAAAATAGCAAACTATATAAGCTCTACCGTGCTGTAACTTCATCCAACGGCTTGAACGGGAGCGAGACGGGCTGTTTGTTTGAGTAATAAAGGCTCGACGCTAGCGTAGCTGTTTATCAATGGCGGGCTATCAGTGAACATGAATGGGAGAGTTGGAGATGAATGGAGACTAGCTGCTGTGAATTCTGTCATGGCGTATAGAGCTGTATGGGAGCTGTCCAAGGTACTGAGGCGTTATCCATCGCTGATCTACACTAGATAAACCGAGTTTGTGCACTTATCACTGTGTTATTAGACTATTGATCATTTGCTATGTGTAAACATTTCTCTCACTGAGATTAGCAGCCACTCTCTGTTCAGTTTTGGCCATTTATAGAAGCAAATCGCTCTGAATGTCCACAAAACTGGACCGATGCGACTCCCACTGGGGGACACAGTGTCCATCCACGAGTGTGTGAGAACTGTGGTGGACAGGTGGAGAGAGAGAGAGAGAGAGAGAGAGAGAGAGAGAGAGAGAGAGAGAGGGCAGGGAGGAAGTGATTGAGAGAGAGAGAGAGAGAGAGAGAGAGAGAGAGAGAGAGAGAGAGAGAGAGAGAGAGAGAGAGAGAGAGAGAGAGAGAGAGGAGAGACAGAGAGAGAGAGAGAGAGAGAGAGAGAGAGAGAGAGAGAGAGAGAGAGAGAGAGAGAGAGAGAGAGAGAGAGAGAGAGAGAGAGAGAGAGAGAGAGAGAGAGAGAGAGAGAGAGAGAGAGAGAGAGAGAGGGGAAGCAAGGGAGGGAGGGAGCGAGAGAGAGAGGGAGGACGATGATAATGATGCTGCCGGTGGAAAATGGCTGCTGCATCTTCGAGCCCATTCGAAACCATATGAAGGTGGACAGAGAAAGACAAGAAAATGAGAACAGCGAGCGCGAGGAGTGAGTGAAAGAGAGAGACCGTGTGCGTGCGTATGAGAGCGAGAGTGTGAGGACGCGCGCGCGCGTGTGAGTGTGAGAACGCGCGCGCGCGTGTGTTCGGTAAGAAGGGGAATAAAAAAGACCAGAGACCGGGGGGCAGCCAGCTCGAAGCGGCGGGCGACACCGAGCCATGGAGGGCGAGTAAGTCCATGCATTTTTACTTGAGCAGAAAAGACTGAGTGATTTGCAGCACCTCTAAGGGACTGTAAGATGCTCATAAACACTATTACGCAGCTATGGCTATCAACACTGTACACCATATTCTCCATATACATCCAACATTTGATGAATAACGCCAGTGAACGGGCCTCGGCTGAAGTGCACTAACGCACATAAAACGCCTTCAATGCCGCGTGAAAGACGAACGGGGTGCAGTAAGAGACGGCTTTTTGTCTCGATGATGATGGTGTGTGTGTGTGTGTGTGTGTGTGGAGGGTCCACGTATAACCACCAAATACATCCGTGAATTATAAAACGTGTCGTTCCAAAACGAGGAAATATGGCGAGTTTTCTGGCGTCGGGAACACACTGGTGGGATGGAGGCGGAGAGGGATGCTTTTATCAACGCGTCTCGAGTTTCATTATGATTTTTAAAGCCAAACTTTATGAATGAAATGTGATTTTTCTCTCACCCCCTCCTCCTCTTCCTCTTCATGTCTCCCCTCCCCCCAGCGCTTCTCTTCTTCTTCTTCTTCTTCTTGTCCATATCCTCCTTTCACCCACTCATCTGTCCATTGAATTTGCCGTGCTTTAGCATATATGTGCTTTTATCCATTCATAAAATAGCGGGATGAACGAATGAGTGCGCGTGAACGCGTGTCGATACGGTGCTGCAATGGCTTATAATAACTGATGCCGTTTAATAACACAAACGGGGCTCTGAATCAAAATGGATGTGATTTCATAGCGCTTATTGTAATGGAGCTTGTCAGACTGGAAAACAGCTACGAGGGCCTTGTATGGCGAATGGGCGCGTTCATTGATACATCTCAACTCTTCATCTCCCACCCTCTCCCTCATCACTTCCACACATTTCATTCCCCTCAGGCCATTCATTTATTTACGATGTCCTTCTTTGTGCTACTCCCCCATATGGAGCCATTATGCTCTTTGTTGTTTTATATCGGTTTCATTGTAAACGCGGAACGGCTTTTCTACAGAAAGGAGCGATGGCTGGAAACGCTTGTTCCGTGCGTGCGCGCGCTGACAGCGTGATTCGATTTCCTCGCCCACGTGACCGTCCATTAAAAAATAGCGCTGTTTCCGCTCGTTATAATCGTGCTTCAATGTTTATATATTCCCTGTAGTTTAGGGAATACACAAAGCGCACGTGACGTTGTGACTTAAGACAATTCAATCCATTTAACACGATAAACCAGTCTTTGCAACCATGCCACACCATCTTGGAATTAGGCCAAATTATTCAAAATTATATTAAAGGGCGATTTTTTGAATACCAAGTATAAAATGTCCCTGTTACATGACAGATATCACTAAAATGGGCGTCTTGACAAATCACACCTGTCTCTGTCACAGCAGAAGGGGGCGTGGCCCGCCCTTTTCCAGCGAATCAGAAACGTTCTCAGCCTGTCAGTCCTTTGCGGGGCGGAGTTTTGGAAAGGGGCGTGTCATATTAATTGGCTAAATCTGGCGAATGGATGTTGCCAAAAGGGGTGAAATCAATTGCATTTAACGGCAGCATAAAAATAAACCATATTTACTTATGAGCCCTATTGTGGTACACATTATGTGAAAGGTCTTTGTAACATTTTAACAAATAACTTGCTCCGCCTCTGAAATGACTCTTCGTTTGGACTAACATCATCATCATGGCGTGGGCAGGGAAAAGAGCCAAACATGTTTCATCCAGTCCTCTCCAGTCACGTGTCTGCTGCTAGCTGTGACCATCACATCAACCATGTTGTAGCAAAAGACTGTGAGGTTCATTTGCCTCCCAAAACCCCCAAATCTTACTAAGGATACCTAGATGGCATAGTGCAAGTGAAATGTGTGTGAGTGTAAGAGTAATCACTTTTAAAGCACTGTTATGAAATCTTGCATAGACTTATCTGTCGACTTAATGCTTCTAAAAAAATATTGTGGGTTTATCAAATATAAGGGTTAGTTCTACCCAGTATCAGTCAAAGCTGTGGAGACACTGGTACTGCTGTATTTTGTAACTCTATGATTGCGATGGATCCTATGGGTTGTATATGTTGTCTAATGGCTTTTTTAAATCTGGACCTTGAGTCTGTAATAAAAGTTTGATTGATTGATTGATTCATCTGCTTGCATTTGGCTTGAGCTGGCTGGCTTTAATTTTTAATTAAGGTATTTCACTACTAATTACTTCCCAAATTTCAGTCAACATGAAATCAAAACTGAACTTTACTTTTTTAATGCGTGCTCTTTGATGCATAAGTGCATGCTGTTTCTATTAATAAAACCTTTCTTTTTTTACAGATGTAATGTAACTTGCTCATTGTCTGAAACATCCTTTCTTTTTATGATGCTTTAACATCCACTTTTCATGATCTAATAAGCATTGATATGATTCATGATCTAATAATCTTTTCCCTATTAATTGTCAGTTACCTTCATTTTGAGGCTATTTTAATATTTTATACTGATGGTTGTATGTTCTTCTTTAACTGCCTATGTCTCAAAGTCTGTGTTTGTGTGTGTGTGGGTGTGTGTTTGCGCTCAGCTTGTGCACTCACTGCTTTCACTTCCCTAACAGTGTGCGTGTCCGAGCGGTGGTGATGACACGTGATGATTCCAGCGGTGGCTGGGTGCCCCTTGGAGGTGGCGGCCTCAGTCATGTGATCATATGTAAGGGGCGGAGCTCTGAAGGTCGTGGGCGGAGAGAGCACGTCATACGTGGAGAACGGCTACGCGATCGAGCAGTGAGTGTGTGCGTGTGTGTTCATGCCTGTCTTTGAGTGCACTGATGTTCCCTCAGCCTGACAGTCTTGGTAGTTCTGGTAATTTGGTAGTTGCCCTCATGAGTGGCCCGCCTCTCTCTTTTTTCCTGTGCAGCCTGTGCTGGAATGCGCCATTCAAAAGGGTCTGGTCTACAACAAGGTGAACCCCATCTTTCATCACTGGCGTGTGGAGGAGAGGAAGTTTGGTCTGACCTTCCAGAGTCCAGCTGACGCCATCTCCTTCGAGAAGGGGCTTCAAAGTGTCCTTGATAAGCTGGACAGAGGTACAGAAGCAGCAAAAGATAGTGGACCGGAAGCTGGAGTGAAATAATTTAACGTAGTTTAGAGGTTTAAAGCCAAATAACCCTGTTGTTCTGGCCTCTAAATGTACCAGTACAGTGAAGACGACAATGCCATGCAAGGATATTGCTAATGTGGCTAATTTGAACTCCTATTTTTTATTGAAATGTATTTATGATAAACCAGAATCAGTTTTTTTAATACTTCCCTGCAGGATCTGACTCGCCATCCTCCTCGACACCTGAAGAGGGAGACACTGAGGATGACGGTCAAGCAGTGAGTGTTTTTATCAAATCAAAGTGCTTCACAGTATCTGGTTCATCTTTGTGTCGGTCTGAGAATTGCTTTGTGCCTAGATACTCATGAACTCATCAAAAAATCAAAACTGACTATTGTTTTATATGTTTCTGGTCTTATTGTGTATGATTGCATGTCATTCAAAATAAATTGTCTTTGTAATCACCAAAATGTAATCACTTGTTTTGGCGTTTCCGGTCTAAAATCATGACAATAATCTAGTTTCTATTTTTTGTTGGATACGTTTCAAATGAAGTCAAAGCAGAATTAGTGAATTACTGCTTCATAAAACAAGAAAATCCAAACTACACATTCAAATACACCACCTATTCTCCATCTTGTTGTGCAAACATGAGGTGGTTCTGCATGTTTGATGACTTGCAGTCTGTCTCAGTCTCATACAGGGAGTGAGTCTTCATCCAACAGCAGAAAAGAGATGCTGCCCAAACCCATTACCATTGTGACCAGTGAGTCCTCCTCCACCTGTTTTGTGCGCTCCACTGAGGAGTTTGCGTATGGGACAGGGCACGCCTGCACGACGCAGACCCCGGCCCAGGTAAAGGATTCATATTGCTTGAAAGTTGATTCTGTATGTCCGTCAGTTCCATGTCCATGTGTCCACAAAGTGACAAATCTTTTTTTAAATCTACTTTGAACACATGTACTCACATGGTTTTGAAAAAACATTTCAAGAGGTGTAGATGACTCTAAAAATTTAATGTGGTGCAACCGTCAACAAAGTAAAAAAAAAAAGAATACATATGAATGTTTTAATCTTAATTATGTACAAAAACTTTTAAATACATTAATTTTCTCTTAAGTTTTTAATATTAATATTACATTTTTAGAGAATTGAACAACATGCCATTTTACAATTTGAACTCTACCCTATTTATGATTTTCCGCTTGCTGGAGTTTTGAGTTTTTCGTATATTAATAAGCAGTAAAGCAATTTTGCTTATAGGTTTAGAAAGAGTTCTTCTCAAGAATATATTTTTTTAATGAGGCTTTTTTTGCTTCATAATATAAAGGTGGTTGTACCACCCTGACTTTTTTAACCCCCCCCCCCACAATTTTTTTTATTTTTTTTATTTCAGAAATAAAAAAACATGTTCATCAGAGAAATGGTATATTTGAGTCACTGTACACTCTCGCAAAAAAAAAGCTGTCACTGTGCACTTTATTTTACAGTATTGTTCTGCGTGTAGATACTATTTACTTATTATAACAATTAAAATAGCTGCGTAACAACTAGGTACTAACCCTGAACCTACCCCTAAACCTAACCTTAAAGGCAGGGTAAGCAATTTCTGGAAGCCAATGTTGATATTTGAAATCACCAAAACAAACACGCCCCTACTCCAAAAGGGTCTCGCCCCTATTTTGATAGATCCGCCCCACACATACGTAGCCTACGCAACCCAGGGTAGTTCTGTGAAACATAAGCCGCTTTTCCACCGAAATGACCTGGAACAATATGTCCCAGGAACTTTTTTCCCCCAGACCTGTTGCTGTCTGCATTTCCATCGCGGTCTAAGTACCGAGAAGATTAGGCAAATAGTCTGGTGACTGAATGTTAGGTCTGCACGTGTTTCTCAATACCAAGTATGCAAATTTTGGACTTACATCCTTGGTAGTTCGGACTTCACGAGTTAGACTCGGGAGTTTGAATCCCGCGGACGGGACGACGCAAGTCCGGTAATTCTGCAAATAGCAGCGCTAGGGGTGTAACGATATGCATATCATGTATCGAACGGTTCACGGGCATTTTCCAAATGAAAGTGATCATCCCTTTCCCCTTGGAGTGGGGACTTTGGCGTGAGCAGGGCATGTGCACGTCATTATGTATGACACACTGGGATGTTCCGTGACAACACAGCACGGATGTTCCCATCCCAGCTGAAGATAATGAGGAAATTAGATCGCTCCCTTTGTCCAAGTGCATTCCAAACGGCTACATAATGAACCGCACGTGACCTGCTCACTCCAAAGTCCCCACTACAAGGGGATAGCTAACCCTAACGTTCAGGGAACGTACATACATTACAAGGAAACAACGTATTATATAAAACATAGCCTGTTTTAATTTTAACATATCAATAGAACAGTAGAATAAAGACCAAAGATTGCCTGTTAGATTTACCCAATATTAATTATAATCTTATGTTTAACCACTACAGAGACATCAGAGCCAGCGGTAAATGTCAGAAGGACTAGCCGAGGTTATGCTTTTCTCTTCGGGATACATGAGCATTGAGTGCCCGGTGATTGCGTGGACCACACGTTTCCGAAATCGGCAAAGCATATTTTCAAATAGGCATTGTTTTTATAAGTATAAATGTTTTTATAAATAAACCGCAGGTTTGAGTTTTAAACATCTACATTCTCACCTGAAATACACGCGTCCAGTTTAGGCAGGCTTTAGCTGTTGCGGCACGGCACAGATCCGATATTTACACGGGTCCTACTTCTTGCCTTATCGCTCCGCAGACATTTTCTTCTTTTGTTTTTTATCCGCCATCTCTATCTTTGTCACTCAGCTCGGCTGTGCACTGAACGCTCTCTCCTCCACATCATGATTAGACACGCCCCTTACTGCTGATTGGCTACAAGTTTGTTTCGGTACTCGGCCCGACTCAGTTTTCTAAAACGTTTTTGAAAAATTGCTTACCCTGCATTTAACCCATGTAGTTACTTTATACTACCCAATACTTTTTTAAACTGTAAGTACATGCACTGTAGAATAAAGTGTAACCTAAAAGGGTGTGTCAAATTCATAGAAAAGATCTACCTTTCTAAGATCAGCTTTTAAGGGTGTATTCACACTTATCTTGATTGGTTCGATTGAATCGAACTCAAGTTTATTTCCTCCCTTGGTGCAGATCTTTTGGGCAGTTGTGATTACAGAAATCACACTCAGGTGCGGACCAAAGAACCGTACTGAGACCCAGGTGAAGAGGTGGTCTTGGTCCGGTTCTACATGAACTCTAGTACGGTTGAATGGATAAACCAATGAATGGATGACCTCAGTACACGTGTGGTTTTGTTTAGGGTGTATTCACACCAGGGGCCTGTACCATGATGGTGGCTGAACAAACTCAGGGTTACAGGATTAGTTTTGAGTTGACAAAAACAAACCACTCCAATCCGGCTTTGTTGGTACCATGAAGCTAATCATCAACTTTCTGTCAACTCAGGCTTTGATTCTGAGTTAATGGAGTACATGCACATGAAAGTGTGACATCAGTAATAAACAGCCAATCACATTCTCGTGATAGAGTCGGTGTGATTCACTACCAAAGATTAAAAGATTGAACAATTTAAACACATTTACAAAATGAAATATCCTACCATGAAAGAGAGAAACTTAAAGAAAACGTATTGCCATATAAGTGCAAGTAAAAGTTGTAAAGTTAGTTTATAGAGTTGACCATATTTATAGGTATAAAACGCATAAAAATCTAAGCTCATATGTAGTTATTTTTAAAGCTATTGATTCTAAAACTTGTTTATATTGCACATTATCTATATGTTTATATTAATTTAAAATAAAAGCTTAATAATTACTATTGAACTAAACTAGCTTGTGTAATGGATTAAGGGTATACTAATTATATAAATCATATAAAAGAATTATAACAAAATAATCATCTAAAAATGTTTTACTATTTGTCCTTTAATTTGGAGTAAGAGAAATTAGAGGAGAGGCTTTATTGCGTCAGAGATGCGTCACTATGCTTGAAGCTGATTGGTCAAATTTCGGTTTGAGATCTCTAAACCAGAACATAACCGGCCCCGGAGCAGATTAGCTATGGAGCGTAAGTTACTATGGTGATGAACACCACTAAAAGCCAAGCCACTTTCATGATACCTAAAACCCAGGATTGGTGCAAACTAATCTGAAACTTACCTGGCTATCCATCTAAACCGGCTTCATGGTACAGGCCCCAGGAAAGTCAGCTAGTTCACTTGCTTTGGTCCGGACCAAATAGAATGTTGAATAAAAAAAAAAAAAATGTTTTGGTGTGGTTCCCTTTTACACTGCCCTTTTTGCAAGTGATCCAGAAATTGTAAACAAAATCACATGTGCTAAGGACATCTATTCATTGGTTCATCCATTCAACTGTATTTGGAACCGGACCGAGACCACCTCTTCAGCTGAGTCTCGTTACGTTTGATTGTTCCACACCAGAATGTAATTGCTGTATTCACACCTGTCCAAAATATCCATACCAAGGGGGGAAACAAATTTGAAAACAACACCGGACTGAATACACCAATACAATTTCTGGTTCACTTGCAAAAGGGGCAGTGTGAAAGTGAACCACACCAAACAAAACATATCAACATTGTATTTGGTCCAGACCAAAGCAAGTGAACTAACAGACTTTCCTGGTATGAATGCACCCTATTTTTTTAATAAATGAATTGATCCAGACTTAAAAAAACAAGCATCATGTCACTGCCTCTCCAGAGTTATATTCAACCCTCGCTCTTCTCTCACCGCAGATTCACACCCGACCTGCCCAGCATCAGCTCACCCAAGTTACCGCCGTTTTGAACCCTCCGGCGCCCCCTCCGCCTCCTTCAGCTCCCCCGACCCCTCCCATAGTGCCCCCTGCCTCCTCCCCCCTCTCTCCGCTCTCGCCAACCATCTCCCTGTTGGAGGAAGGGGATCTCCACAGCCTCGACCCCTGCAAGGACCTGTGGGGTACGCGCGGCTACGAGGACTACCGCCGCGCCGGTGTTACACGGACCAAGGTGGGTGGGCTGACGGGGGGCGTGGTGGTGGGCGGCAGCCAGGACAAGTCAGAGCTTTGCGTGGTGCGCTTCGAGAAGGAACTAGCTGGTGTGGGCACCACGGGCTGTGAGGTCACCGTCATACTGGACACCAAAGGCTCTCAGTGCAACTCTTCGCCCACGTGCATGCCCAACGCTGTACCGGGAGTGCCGTCGGCCAGCGGCTCCCCGCAGGAGACGGACAAAGGCTCGCCCTGCTGCATCCACACCTCGCTCGCCACACAGCACTCTCGGACTCACAAGCGAGGTACCGGCGGAGGGGAAGCCATCTCGCCTGACGATGACAGCTCCTGTCCGCAGGGTTCCTCCTCCTGTTCGTCGCGCTGCGTGTACTGCCGCTCCGTCTTCACCACCTCTGAGAACGGACGGGGCCGCTGCCGGGACGCTCCTGACCCGGCGCTACACTGCCTGCGCCAGTGGACGTGTGTGTGGTGCGCAGAGAGCCTACTCTACCACTGCATGTCGGACTCCGAGGGCGAGTTCTGGGAGCCGTGCTCGTGCGAGGACTCGATGGGCTGCCGGCCACACACGCTGTGCTGCGCCCGCTGGATGGTGCTGTTAACACTGTCTCTTTTCGTGCCCTGCATGTGCTGCTACCTGCCCCTGCGCGCATGCCTGCGCTGTGGGGAGAGATGCGGCTGCTGCGGAGGAAAGCACAAGGCCGTGCGATGAGGCCTGACTGGGGGGAGAGCCTGTGGTCGGGACTTATTGTGACGGGACGGGAGCACAAAGACGTTGTCGTCGTTCGAGGAACAGCTGTAGAGCCAGATCTCCTACATAAACATTCACGATAATATCCCCTCACGCCTTCCGAGGCCGTCTGCTGCATTCCGCTCTTTCTATTCTCTGCTCGGACCCTTCACGCTCGTACCGGTGGTGGGTGCATGGGTTCGGGGAGATCGCTCTCTGATTTGCTGGTCGTTGGGGTCAGGGGTCGTCTCCGGGAGGTGGGGAGTGAATGGGGATCAGTGACGTGTTAAAAATTAAGTTTTTTTCTCTTGGGTTTTATTTTTTAATTATGGAGAAAATATGAGATGAAAAATGTTTATAGCTAGGGTTATCAGACCTTTTTTGAGTATCTAATTTTAATTGAACTATTGAAAGATATTTTTTGCAACCAATTTAACGAATACACTCCCCTTGTACCTCTAAGTTACTGAGTTTTACCTCAAAGTCCAGAGGAGAGGAAGGCAGATAGATTTATTTCGGGGACTGTGCTGTGGTGAGGTTTTGTAAATGGTCTTTGCGGTAGGTTTTTCACGCATGTTCGGCCAAAACATATTTGTTAAGGAGAACATGTTGATGTCGTTTCACTTTTAGTTGTTTGAGAACGGGGAACGTGAACGGTCTGATCGAGGGCAGTTTCACCAAAACCACAACTTTCACCACATACATGCTCATCCTTCTGTCAAGAGAGTATAGTTGTATTGAAATTGCCAGCAACCAAGAATGTTGCCTGTATTTGAAATATAGACCAAAAAACGTGGAGAGATAATCTAGACGTGAATCTGCCGAGCATTTGCACAGCAAATGTGAACCGAGGCCTTGAAATGTAGTTGTACACGCCACCAAAAATACAGTGCAACTAGTTATTAGTATGAAGTAAAGAGCAAAGGCTTGTTGTGTGTGACACAGCATTTTAACTTTATCTGTCCGTATGGCAACAAGAGAAGTACTCAATCATTAATTATAACGAGTTACAGCGCACCTCACGTGTGCTTTTGGGCCGTCGCACTGTGTCCTAAACAGAGCAACGATGTGACAGGACATTTTGTCTGGGTAGCCCCGCCCACAGTGAAATCCCATTGGCTGGCTGTGACTGTGTTACAGCATTCATTTTGTTTTCACTGTGGACAGACAAATGACTTGACGCTGAAAACATCGTTGTCTGGCTAAAGGACGCAAGAATTTAGACCAATCAGTTCAAACACTGCCTGGCATAACGGTTTAGACCTCAAAGTGTTAAGAAACGTTGCTTTAAAAATCTCGAAGCTGCTAATTCAACTCCCCTAAACTTATCTTACCTCGCTGCTAGTAATGAGGAGTTAAGGAATCAGACACAGCCCTGTAGTCAATGTTTGAGTTAGGAAGACAACGCCTCTAAAGTATGACATCTATGATGGGGAAGAACTAATGTCCAAACTCCAAGAGGTTTCTCCATCAATGTTGTTTTAACTGCTCATCGTCACTTTAAAAGAAAAGGGTTTTACAGCAAGATGAACCACTGGACCATTCGATCTACACACATGCATTGTATTTCATTGTCCATCTGGACTCATTTCAGTCCTTTTTCGAAGATGTGAAATATTCTTTCTCACACACACACACACACTCTTTATGGGCAGAATATTAGACTTGAGTAGAGAAACACAAAAAGACCCAAAAATAGCACTGGAAAAAATAACTTTGTGAGACGAGACCACCCTTGAGGGCCCTAGTCATACATCCTATTAATAAATGTGCCTTTTTATTTATTTAACCAATAACCTATAATTTCTAAATAACGACGTACCTAAATACTCATTTTCTTTTCCAGGTTGTTTATTTCTGCCAATGTGCATATTTTAATATGTATCTGTCGATTAGTTTGAAAAGTAATCAGTGGAAAATATTACCTGTTTATATATTTGATATATTTATTCTAATTATTTATTTATTTTTGGAGACGGGTTTTTATTTTCTGTGCTGTCTTACTTCTCTGACTTTGTGCCAATTTGCTGCTTTGAGGTGTTACATATCGTGGGTTTGTATCATTAATTAAACCCTAACTCTATATTTTAATGAAAAGTTTGCACTCTGAATTGTGTTTACATGTGTTTATGTACTCTAATTGTGGGACGGCTTCATTCAGCATTCACTCATAACCACAATATTAGTCTGGTGTATTAGAGCACAAGACAGCAATAGTGCATTGTGCTCTATTCGGACATCCAGTTGGAATAGGCCGAATTTCATGAAGAATTTCTCCCTATTTTCAAATGAAACACATAAGAATTTATATTTTGCATAAAGAAAAGTAAATAAATATTTTCAGGAAAATAATCCCCCCCCCACGCACAAAAAACAGAGTAATGGAAATTCTGTGCAGACAATATTTTTCAAATTAATATCAATAAAAATGTAATTAAAATCTGTGTTTTATTATATTTAACAAACACTAAAATTAGATTCAAGGTTTTTAATCTAAGATGGCGCCGCAGATGGCAGCTACAGTGCTTGGCTCTTCAGTGTTTGAATCAGCTTTATTGGCCAGGTATGTTTACACATACAAGGACTTTGTAATAGATACAGAAGCTCCTCAGTGCAACAGAATGACCGCAACAGGACAAGACACAGATAATAAAAGAACAATATACAAATAGGCAATGAACAAAATAGCAAAAAGACAATATACAATACAGACAATTATGTGTGTGCAGGTCTGATGTGCAAATTTGAAATGAAAAAAATAAGTATGTGTGGTGATTAAATAATTGTATAATAGTGTTGTGTGATCCACGTTTAATGTCAAGTGTTCATGAGATGGATTGCTTGGGGAAAGAAACTGTTTCTGTGTCTGGTCGTTCTGGTGCTCAGAGCTCTGTAGCGTCAAGCAGATGGTAACAGTTCAAAGAGTGAGTGTGCTGGATGTGAGGGGTACAGACTGATTTTGTCAGCCCTTTTGTTCACTCTGGATAAGTACAGTTCCTGGAGAGTGGGGAGGGTTGTACCAATGGATTTGCTCAGCAGTCCGGACTACCCTCCGTAGTCTTCTGAGGATATATAATAAGGATTTCTCAAACTCTGCTGCTCTGTGTTTCACAGAAACCTGGCTGAACGACCCCAAACCAGACAGAGCGTTACATCTGCCGAATTTCATTAAACCTGCCATGTTTTCAGCTGATCAGATCAAACCGTGACGCAGAATCAACGGGGAAATCGCGCGGTGGCGGGACGTGCTTTTACATCAATGAGAGGTGGTGTACAGATGTAACTGTGTTAAAGGGGACCTATTATGCTCCTTTTTACAAGATGTAAAATAAGTCTCTGATGTTCCCAGTGTGTATGTGAAGTTTTAGCTCAAAATACCTGACAGATAATTTTTTATAGCTTGTTAAAATTGGCACTTTTAGGGTATGAGCCAAAACGCTCTGGTTTGAGTATGTGGCTTTAATGCAAATGAGCTGTTGCTCCCGGAGAAGAGGGCGGAGCTTTAAGAGCTCAAGCTCCCGCATTAGCAGTGCTAGCCTTTGCAAATAAACATTCCACGATTAGTACAAGCCAGTTATTTGTACAGAAAACATACTCCGTTTCAAAGTCAGTCATCTGATTGTACTGTGCATAATAAATTTGCGTTTATGAATTACGCAGACAGGGAGCACAGCACCATAAAATCAACAACATAGCTGGTCTCATAGTGCAGAGAGGCTCAAAATCACTCTCCAGAACATTCTCGTTCACCGTTCCTGGCTGGTGGACTGATCTTCCCACCCCCATCCGGAATGCTGGATCCCTGTCAATCTTCAAGCAACAACTGAAAACTCGTCTCTTTCGACACTACTTGACTTCATCATTTAAAAAAAAAACTTATCTTTTTCTTTCTCTCCTTCACTTGTACTAATTTGAACAATGTCTGAGACTTAGTGTTACGAGCACTTCCTCTGTCTGTTTGCTTCTTCAAGATTAATCGCTTGATATGTATTCTCTATTGTAAGTCGCTTTGGATAAAAGCGTCTGCAAAATGACTAAATGTAAATGCATGGCATGCTATCACAAACTTTATAAGTCCCACTCGTGATTATGAGCTCAACAAACTCAAGCAATTGACTCACATTGCTTTCATATGCATCTTACCTACCACATTCCTTTTCACGATCATTCATGAAGACAGCACCAGTGAAAACAGACAGAGACAATGGTAGCTTTAGCATCATTAGCCTTACAGAGTGCTAAGAAGCTCTTTCAGAAAGGCAATTTGGAAAAAAACTCGTGATACTTACTGGAGCTGACGTTCGCACACAAAGTGTTGGTATTGATTCCTACACGTATTGGGGACTTTACCAATTTTTTCCAGGACATTTCCTTAGACAATAAAACAACCAGTGTCCTCGGCTCAGATGGAGGGAATCTATGGAGACTCCTATGTTCGTTAGTAAATCCCAAAACACAACACCCGAAAAGCCTCTTTGTTGCTGACATTGTCTATCTCCAGCAGCTACAACAAGTAATCAGTAAAAAGGCAGAGGCGGACCGCAGCTTCCCACTCAGGGCTGTGTCTATGCTAGGGTGACCATATTTTGATTACCGAAAACCAGGACACTCGGCCCGGCAATGAGATGCCATCGGCCCATCAAATGATACTCGAAGTTTACTCAAAGATGCCTTATTAATGTCAATACATTTAAAGTATGCCTCCTCTGTATGGATAGAAAATTGTTATATTACAAAATACTATCTATAACCAAAGATACAAATTCAGATAGGCGTCTCAGAGGTTACTCAACATGTTTTATTATGTAAATAAATAGTGCCCTAGTGCCGGTCAATCTAATGGCCCAATGAAAAATAATGAAAACCAGGACATTTTCACCACTTTATAAAAAACAGCCAGGACGGCCAGGACAGGACGTGAAAACAGGACAAGTCCTGGGAAAACAGGATGTTTGGTCACCGTAGTCTATGCTTACAGGACAGCATCACAAATGGACGGGACTTTTTCCCCTTGGTGATGTGAACAGAGGGAGAATCTAAAACAGCTCGTTCTTAGAGACTGTTTATGATTTTTTTCGATTATAAATAAATGAGTGTGTGGATTTATACCATTATAGGCTGGTTGTTTTCACACACTGAGGCCACACAACTGTGTTCAAACACCTTATAAAAGTGATTTTTGCATAATAGGTCCCCTTTAAAGAAGATGTACTGTTTTGATCTGCAAACGCTCTTCATTAACTGCAAGCCGTTCTATTCGCAGCGGGAGATTTGTTCTTTCATTCTCGTGAGTGTCTACATTCCTCCGCAAGCGCACGTGAGCTCAGCTTTACAGAAACTCGCTGATCTGATCACAGACACAGAACAAAAACACCCGGACTCTGTTTTAATCATTCTCGGGGACTTAATAAAGCAAATCTCTCCCGTGAACTGCCAAAATACAGACAGCACATCACATGTCCCACCAGAGACAGTAATATATTGTCTCAGTGTTACACAGCGATTAAGGAGGCATATCACTCTGTCCCACGGGCAGCTTTAGGACTCTCTGATCACTGTTTGGTTCATCTTATACCGACCTACATGCAAAAACTTAAATCTGCTAAACCTGTATTAAGAACTGTTAAAAGATGGACTAATGAAGCAGAGCAAGATTTAAAAGCTAGTTTTGACCTCACCAATTGGACTGGTTTTTAGGCTGCTGCAAATGATCTGGACGAGCTCACAGAGACAGTAACATCTTATATCAGTTTCTGTGAGGATATGTGCATTCCTACCAGGACTCGTTTAACCTACAACAATGACGAACCATGGTTCAATGCAAAATTCAGACAGCTCCGTCAGGCCAAATAAGATGCTTGCAGAAATGGGGACAATGTCTTGTACAAACAGGCCAAATACACACAGGAAAATGAGTAGCAACGAGGAATTATTCTGGCAAGCTAAGGTACAAATTCTCTTCCAGTGATTCTGCTTCAGTGTGGAAAGATATGAAAGACATCACCAGTTACAAGACACCATCCCCCAGCACTCTGGAGAATCAACAACTGGCAGACGATCTGAATGAGTTCTATTGCAGGTTTGATTGAAAAATCACCATTCACACCTCCTACAACCCCCCTCCCCCCACACCTGCTCTGCAGATAAGAGAAGATGACGTGTGCCAGGTCTTCAAAAAGAACAAGAGAAGGAAGGCACCAGGCCCAGACAGTGTGTCACTAGCCTGCCTGAAAACCTGTGTTGACCAGCTGGCCCCCATCTTCACACAGATCTTCAACAGATCACTGTGCGAAGTCCCCTCATGCTTCAAACGCTCCACCATCATCCCCTTTCCGAAAGCCAAAACTATTGGACTTAATGACTACAGACCTGTGGCTCTAATGTCTGTGGCCATGAAATCATTTGAAAGATTGGTTTTGGCTTATTTGAAGGACACCGCTGGACCCCCTGCATTTTTCCTACAGAGCAAACAGGTCTGTGGATGATGCAGTCAACATGGGACTGTACTTCATCCTGCAGCATCTGGACAGACCAGGGACTTATGTGAGGATCCTGTTTGTAGACTTCAGCTCCGCTTTTAACACCATCATCCCGGACACCCTTCAGAATAAACTGACACAGCTCTCCGTCCCCACCTCCGTCTTCCAGTGGATCACCAGCTTCATGACAGACAGGCAGCAGGTAGTGAGGCTGGGACCATTCTCATCCAGCACCCATACTATCAGCACTGGAGCTCCTCAGGGCTGTGTTCTCGCCCCACTGCTATTCTCCCTGTACACGGAGGACTGCACATCTAAAGACCCCTCTGTCAAGCTCCTGAAGTTTGCAGACGACACCACACTGATCAGCCTCATCCAGGACGGTGAAGAGTCTGCTTACAGACAGGAGGTTAAGGAGTTGGCTGTCTGATGCAGTCTTAACAACCTGGAGCTGAACATGCTCAAAACAGTGGAGATGATCGTGCACTTCAGGAGAAACCCCCCTGCTCTCCCCCCTCTCACCATCATGAACAGCACTGTGACTGACTGCAGTGGAGTCATTCAGATTCCTGGGCACCACCATCTCTCAGGACCTGAAGTGGGACAATCACATTGAGTCAATTGTGAAAAAGGCCCAGCAGAGGCTGCACTTCCTTCGCCAGCTGAGGAAGTTCAACCTGCCACAGGAGATGCTGAAACAGTTCTACTCCGCCATCATTGAATCCGTCCTCTGCACGTCAATAACTGTCTGGTTCAGCTCAACTACCAAATATGACCTCAGAAGACTACAGAGGGTAGTCCGGACTGTTGAGCGAATCCATTGGTACAACCCTCCCCACTCTCCAAGATCTGTACTTATCCAGAGTGAGCAAAAGGGCTGACAAAATCACTCTTGACCCCTCACATCAGCACACTCCCTCTTTGAACTATTACCATCTGCTCGACGCTACAGAGCTCTGAGCACCAGAACGACCAGACACAGAAACAGTTTCTTTCTCCAAGCAATCCATCTCATGAACACTTGACAATAAACAGAGCACACAACACTATTATACAATTATTTATTCATCACACATACATATTTTTCATTTCAAATTTGAACATATCAGACCTGTACATGCATTTGACCTGTCTATTATATATGTGACCCTCTCTGTGAAATCCAGGCTAAAGTCTCAAAATCTAATTATGAGAAAACAATCATTAAAGTTTGATTTCTACCATTAATTTCACTATAATTTCAAACTTTGACATGACCTTACTCGGTCAAAATGAAAGATATAAAAGGTTCATTTTTCACAGAATGTTCTTTACCGCATGAATGATGATTTTATGTAGAAAAAAAGCAAATCACAAAATAAATGATTTTAGCTGGGTGTTCACAGAGAGAGTCACATATTGTGTTTTTGCTTTTTTGTACATTGCCTATTTGTATAGTATTCTTTTATTATCTGTGTCCTGTCCTGTTGATGTCATTCTGTTGCACTGTAGAGCTTCTGTCACTATAATAAATTCCTTGTATATGTGTAAACATACCTGGCCAATAAAGCTCATTCTCTCAATCTATATACTCGTGTAATTTAAATAATTGTATAAATAGTGTTATAGTGATCCAAATGACAAACTACAGAGAATTTGGAGGACGTGCTTGGAGGTCTCGAAAATAATGTTAAAAAACAGTTTTCTTGAAATAAGAGCCAGACGGTTTCTGACAGTTCTGTTTGATATCCGTTCAATAATAACTCTGAGCAGTAGGCGGAGCCAATTTCACCACACACGTTCTTGATTGTCCACAAGGAGGCGCCTCAGTCAGTGTAATGTAATTCCAGGACTCAAATAAACTCAATTAAAAGCAAGTAGAAGAATTACACCAAGAGAGTTTTCACATTTATTTAAACATGTGATTTAAAGACAGAAGAGCTGGATGGACAGAAAAGCTCTTAAAGTGTGAGCATGTACCCATGTGTGAGCTCAGGACAGATGCTGGCGCTTGTGTTTTAGGATCTCTGTCGAGGTGAGAGTCAGGTCTTTATTACAGATGTCACAATGATAGACCCTAGTCAGACTCGATGAAGAAGACGAGGACGCTTGAACACTTTCAGACTCTGAAAACAGAAAAACATTTACTGTGCAGAACTGATTACTGCTTTTCCAATCTAGAGCATTTACAGAATAAATATTGAAAATATTATTGCTAAGACAGGAGCAGAGTTAAATATAATTTTGTATTAGAAACAAAATATATTATAATAGTTATAATATAATATTTTTATTTTGAATAATTTTCAAAAACTACAGCCAGCCTAATTATTGGATAAGACAGTCATGGTAGAAAAGGTTTTCACATTTTTGTGAATACTGAGCAAACATTTTATTTTGTTTACATTTATTTCAGCTATTTATGATTGTCTCGTTTCCCATGATTAAATAACATACTGGGATTATGTATTTTTGTAAGCCAAAACATGGAAATGAGAATTTTTTTCACTTGACAGTCCTTCAGTTGGTGGGATTTTAGATAAATGCCTGAAATAAGGTGAACACAAGCTCAAGAGATTGTAATGTTCTATTCTATGGCATAAAATACATCAGTAATACCACCTTGTCATTTCTCAAAGCTTTTACTTGTCTTGAAAAAGGCCGTTGCTAACTAGAGTCTAAATGAGACTGTCAGGACATCAACACCGAACAGATAAAATCATCTACTCCGTTCACTTTCACAGCTTCATGGTGTTTATAATCATGGTTCTGCAAAATATTCTATATTGAATAAAGACTAAAAGAGGGAGGAATATATATCATAAAGGATTATATTTTGAAGAAAGTTTGTAACCAGGCTGTTTTGGGGCACCATTGACTTCCATAGTAGGAAAAAAAATACTATGGAAGTCAATGGTGCCCCAGAACTGCTCTGTTTCCCTCATTCTTCAGAATATCTTCCTTTGTGTTCAGAACAAACACATTCATACAGGTTTGGAACTACTTGAGGGGGAGTAAATTACAGAATTTAAATTTTTGGATGAACTATCCCTTTAAAGCCTATATTTAGATTTTTAATTTTTTAGGCATCAAAATTCATAAAAGTTGTGTTCATGGAAATAATAATAATATTGGGTTTTTGTTGAGGGAACCAAGGTGACGCTATCTTCCAGGCTGGCCTACAAAAATACATCATCACTGCAATGCTCTATAATAAGACATCCAAGCATATTCTGAGCCTTAAAGTGAAAAGACAAAGCATAAAAGCGGACTTATAAGAGCACAATCCTGCCTCCTGCCGCTCACCTTCCTCAGGCTGCTGTTCCTCCGGCGGCCTGCAGCTGGCCTCGTGTTGCATGCGCTCCAAAGGCGTCAGGGGCATGTAAAGGTCACAGTGAGGGCAGCTCCAAAAACTGCGCAAACATTCACTGTACAGGTCCTTAGAGTCCTACACGAAAAACATAGGAAGTGGTGCACACACATTAGAGCACTGTAAGAAAGGGCTTTTAAGCACATCCTGTTTGAGCACTTACACACAGACAGTTGTAGGTAAAGTAGCTGCCCAAACGCAGGCCTCCTTTAATGGGATCTGGTTCGGTTTTCATGCCAGGAAACAGAGAGCCGATAGCCGAAGCGGAAGACAGATCAGGATCCAGTTGCGGCCCGATGTACAGGTTCTGAGACTGCAGCGCTGTCAGACGCCTCAGACTGTAACTAACCTATGAGAGAAAGTCATTATCATGTGCGTTTGATCAAGATTGATAGTACAGATGCATTATTGTGTTTGCCTCGTTACCTCAGTGTATAACAGAAACCGCACGAGTCCCTCACAGAGCTTATCCAGTTCTCTGCGGGACACTTTGGGCCCGGCTGCCCCGAGTCCGGCGGAGGAGCCCGGGCCGCCCTGTCCGATCTGAGCCTGAAGCAGCCTCTCCCATTCCCCCCGCAGACTGAGGGCCGAGGAGAGCACCTTCAGCGCAGAGTCTCCGTCAGTCAAGCCCAGCTCCAGCCAGCCGTCCACCAGCATCCGCGTGCAGTCAGCGTTACTGTCCACAGAGCTGGCCACTAGCAGCAGAGCCTGCGACAGAGAAGACCAAGGGTGAGGACTTCTTAGCCACATATAGAGCTCCTGCAGTCACGTGACCCATGCTGGCAGGCAAGAACAGCCGGGAGCGAATATTAAATAAATGGCGCCAGCATAAGTTAAGGCAAGAGTTCACTGCGCACTTTAATTCAAAAGACATAGACCTGTACATAGCAACACTTAATACATTAAACATAACAGATCCCTATAATGCCCTCGGGGTGCTTTTAATGTGTATTAATATATGAACAGATATATTTCATGACCTGCAATATCCTGATATGTACAACTACCTCATCAACTTTCCCTCCTAACGTTACTCCGGAGACTCTTTAAAAGCCTGCAGGGTACAAATGGACGCAATCTAATTTTTTGATGAATATTCAGGAGTCTGCTAAAACCACAGACAGTAAAATATCGTCACTGGAAGGGTAAGTCAACTGTGTTGTTAGCTAAAGTAATTAACCCTAGCTGTCCTAGGTAATGTTAGTCAGCATAATTACATAACTGTGAGTACAGTAGACATCATAAATGTCATGAAATCTTACCCGTTTAATCCCAAATGTTGTGTGTTAGCACGTTTTATTGCAGTGAACCATTTTACTCGTCTATCGAATACGGTAAAATGATTTCCCCTTTGGTTTATAGGAAAATGCATATTTTCAATTCAAAGATAACTTATAGATTCAATATGGGCTGCTTTTGTTGCTGGACTCTTTTGTTATTGGTCATTTTGTGTGTTTTACGAATAAGGTAGGCTACAAGGTTAAGAAGCTTACTTAAATGGAAAAAGTTTTTCTCTATTTTGTAGTGAAAGACGGTTTCCCATATTGATCATGTCTCGGCTAGATTGCATGTTTTCTTGCACGGCTGGATGTTGGACTCATGAAAAATAATCACATTGTTTGTATTTACCAAAATAGAAATTTACTGTAGTCAAAACACATGTTTATTGTGAAGCGGGAGCGGCCAGCCAGCAGATGAGCCTTCATTGAACAGTTATGTTCAGGACTTTCTGATTTACTTAACGAATACTGCGTGAGGGGGCGAGAAACTGGCCAAGGGAGGTCACGTATGGGACACATAAATATACGGGACGTCCCGGCTAATACGGCTTTCCCCTGCATGTTCTGGCATCCTGGAGCACAGCAGCTGTCCACCATGTTAAAATGGTGTAAGTTTTGTAAGGTCTAAATAGTCTGGTTTTAAATTATTGTTCCACAACTGACGATACCAATGCTACGGCCGCTCTAGCGCTCTCCTGGTTGCGTGACGTCAACCGCCGGAGCTCTATACCACCGTTCAAAAGTTTGAGACTGGTTAAGATTTTCAAGTGTTTTTAAAAGAAGTCTCTTAATCTCAGCAAGGCTGCATTTATTTGATCAAAATATAGAATGGTCCCACTTTATAGTAGGTGGCCTTAACTACGATGTATTCATTTTTTAATTAATCATTTGATACAATGCATTTATTGTGTACATACATGTTTTTACATTGTAGTTATATAAAAAAAATACCTGCATGTAATTACATCTGTAATTAATTTCTGTAATTACATGTATAGCTTAACCCACCCTTAAACTTACCCAAACCTGTCCCTAACCGTACCCCTATCCCACCTCAATAGCAGTAAAAGTGTTTTGCAATATTATAGGAACACAATAAGTACATTGTAATAATTTTTTTATGTAAGTACATAGCAGTTAAGGCCGCTTAATATAAAGTGTGACCTAACATATTATATATAAAAATATTTTAATATATTATTTTTATTTATTTATTGCAGAGTTATAGTTTATTAAACCTAAAACCATAATTGAAATAAAATAAACTAACTGAAATAAAACCAAATATTAAAACCCTTCAACTCGTTTTATTTCAGCTTGGCGCCAAAGCACATTTCATGCAGTTTAACTTGATGTAATAAAATAAAAATAATAAATAAACTATATAGACTGCTTTATATTTTTTTTGAAACCACAATGTATTTTTTTCAGGCTTATTTGATGAATAGAATAGCATTTATTTGGAAAAGGAAATCTTTTGTAATGCTATAATGCTTTACTGTCAATCTTGGATTTGCTGAATAAAAGTATTATTTTGTGTACTATTACTATTATAGGGTTTTCAAGGTAAGTTTACATTTAATGCTGTGCAACCATTGAGTAATTAATTAATACATTTTTCTCACATCTTGAATATATGTGAGTGTATAAATTTAGATTTTTAAAATGTTTTAAATAACATCTCAAAGCAAACAAATATTTTACTTATTAATTTCATTAAATGTTTTCTTTTCAGAAATATAATTAAGCTTATTGGGGACTTTTTTATAACATGAGCCAACCCTGCCTTGTCTTTAAAAGGTCAAATGATGTGATATTTAAGAGATTTATTGACTTTCACACAGTCATGAGGGTCTGTAGGGGTCCTCTATCTATTTTGTATAAAAATAAAATGTTGGCAATTTGTGAATTCAGCGTGTTTCTCGGTTCAAACGGTAAATAAGGAAAAACCGTTCTCTGTGAGGGTCACTCTCTTCTCCGCTGTCACTGACCTGCAGTGCTGGAACCCGCAGACAGTTGGAGATGTAAGGCTTGTTTGTTTCTAGCAGAGTAACGAAAGCCAGTAACTGATGCCGGTTGCTCTGGCCTTTATCAGCCCCTGCAGAGAGAGGATGGAGGAGCACAACAGTGAAACGGAGGACAGAGTCCGTCATGACTCCTGTCCCAGTACAAAGAGGAGCACGTACCCAACTCGCTGGCCTCGTGCTCGGGGACATGCAGAACTTCAGGGTCAATGGCAAACACACTGGTTGGGTGGATCACGACGCCTTGTTTATTACGTGTGTGGAACACCTGACACACAAACACACAAGAGCGTTAGCGGTCCAAAGCTGCCTGATATTACCGTGAGCACACGTGAAGCCGTTACCTGCTCGGAGTCTTTGCGGGTTGCGTTGTGCTCATCTGGCATGGCCAGCTGTGGGTAAAGGCCGCGGCACAGCACCAGTTTGAGCAGAGCCTGCTGCCGCGATGTCAGATCTGCACTGGCGTGTGCAGCTTCCTGCAGCTCATTCACATTGTGACGCAATTTGAACTTGACTTCCTGTAAGAGCCAGACAAACAATGATTAGGGGTCATATTCACATTAGGGTTCTCCTGGGTCATATTTCATTTTAAAATCAAAGGATACAAACTAAATAAATAAATGAAATTTTCAAAAATAATTTTCAAAAATAAAATAAATATTTTTGACTCTAACACCGTGTCCTAACTACACGCGACAGGATTCCAGCGAAATGCAGTTTGGCTGTCCACACTACACGCGACGCGACAGCGCGATGCCACAGAATCAATCAAACATCACAGCCAATCAGAAGAGTGTGTGGGCGGGGCTCTCCCTGGAAGCGCACTGCTCTCACCACAGCCAATCAGAAGAGTGTGTGGGCGGGCTCTCTCTGGAAGCGCACTGCTCTCGCAACGAAATGAGTATGTTTATAATCTTAAATATTAAACCTTTTTAACATTATTAAAAGTACATATTGAGTGAATGAGACCATCTTTGTCATGGAATATGCTTGTTGGTTCGCACCGAGTTCGCAGTTTTAACACATTTTATTTACAAGATCTGAGGTAAACTATCTGTTGTTGCTTTCAGTATGGCTATAACGGTCGTGCAGAATGATATTCACATTTATATTAGACTCGTTTAAGTTTGAATAAAGCACATAACCAGTACCTGAGATTATCACTGTCATTAGTTTGTATGTTGTTGTTCCAGCTGCGACGTCGCGGAAATAGAAACCGTTTCTAAATTAGAAATTTCGCGTGTCGCCGTCGCGGCTAATTAGGACAGAAACTCCGATTAACATGGAAAAGATACCTTTTATCGCGTGTCGCGTCGCGTGTAGTTAGGACACGGTGTAACGTTAGTTAGGACACGGTGTAAGATCGCCATGGGCTGCATTATTTTGATAAAGAATACTGTAAAAAAGTATAATACTGTGAAATATTACTACAATTTTTCATATTTTCTAATTTAATATATTGTAAAATGTAATTTATTCCTGTAATGTTAAAGCTGTATTTTCAGCATCATTACTCTAGTCTTCAGTGTCACATGATCTTCAGAAATCATTCTCACGAGCTGATTTGCTGCTCAACAAGCATTTCTTATAATCACTGTTGGAAACAGTTTTGAAAACAGTTCTTAATTTTGAGTGGAAATCATGATATATTTTACAGGATTCTTTGATGAACAGAAAATTCAAAAGAACAGAATTTATTTAAAGTAGAAGTCTTTAACTATCACTTTGACCAATTGAATGCATCCTTGTTGAATAAAATAATTACTTCCTTAAAAAAATAAAGAAATCTTACTCACTACAAATTTTCAACATTATTGTATATTAAACTGAAGGGATAGTTAAGTCAAAAATAAACATCCTCACGCCAAACCTCATGTTGTTCAAATAGTTTTGGTCTCCATTGACATTCATTTTTTGTCCATTCAATGGAAGTCAATGAGAACCAAAACTGTTTAGTTACCAACACTCTTCAAAATATATATTTTTAATGTTCCAAAGAAAGACAGAAAGTATACATGTCTGGAACAACATGAGGGTGAGTAAATGACGACAGAAGAACTGTTGATTCTTTGCACCTGTATGTCCACAGTCTGTTCAGCATCATCTCTTCTCTTCTTGCTGGATCCCGCTCCCTCATCATCAGACCCAGACAGGGCGTCTCCCTCCAGGCCTTCCTCCAGGCGCAGAACCTTCCTCTTGGTGTTCTCCTGGAGCTCATGGTCTCGTTTCAGCTGGTGGAGCTTGTGTCTCTCCGTAAGTCTCTCTCTGCGCCGGGCTCGGTCCTGCGGCCCTGTCCTGCCGCCCGTATTTTCCTCCAGCAGACCGTGAGTCCGCAGCAGCTCCTGTAAGACACAGATGCCACGGTCAAGGTCAGTCACATGGGCAAACGCAGCTGAAGCTGTTAGAAAGTCACTGACTTTGAACTGTCGTCTGAGGTTGACCATCTCGTAAAGCCTCTGTTCCTCCAGCCCTCTCCTCCTGCACCACTTCCTGGAGCCACCTCCTCGGTCTGCTTTCACCTGTTGTCATATTGATATTATTAGACAATATGGTTATTTTAAGATACTTTTAGTTTCCCTGTGACGTCATCTAACACTCACTGAAAGTTAAACTCTAAAACAGTAATAATTACTAGTAATAACACCGTTATATTTGACAAATCTCAATTTGATCAGGCAGAGAGGCCGACAGACTGACTTGCACCCAGGCATTAAAGGTGTTCATCAGCGTGAAGGGGTCGCCCTGGTTGCTGTTCAGGGGCTGGCGAGTGGTGGAGCAGTCAGGGTTATTCTGAGCACTACGCAGAAATGGAGACTGGACACTAAGCGCAGCGGCAACCGTCAGCACCGGCTCCACCAGCTTAAAGACTGAACCCAAAACAAGCATTTTTCCTGGACAAACACAAGAGCATTTACAATGCTACTAACACATTAGCAAGCTCAACTAAATCACACAAAACAGCAGCTGCGGGTTCTTTACCTATGACCACATCCACAGGGAGTTGAGCCAGCAGCCTGCCAATGGAGGTGAGCTCCCCGTGTTCGTCCAGCGCCCCCTGTTCTTTCAGATACATCACTCCAGTCTGGATACTAGAAGCCGGAGGAGGGTCTATGAAGGCAAACGTGCGAGGGTCACCCAGGCCCATGCTCTTCATCTGCAGAAACATCATTTGAAACATGTCTTAGTCCAGTGTCTCACTTAGTTTTTATAATTATGCCCCTTGACTTCATCAAAGTATAATTTTCATGATTTGTTTCCCCAAATGTGAGAGGGCACCTGTAGGATGAGGGAGTCTAGCGCCACCCTGTGGATCTCAGGAACAGGATACGGGGCGAAGGCGTCGTAATCAGACTCAGAGTAGAGTCGGTAACACACTCCCGGTCCAGTCCTGCCTGCTCGTCCCTTCCTCTGTTCAGAACTGGCCCTGCTGATCCAGAACTCCTGCAGCCTCTGCATCTTGGCCTTTGGATCAAAACTCATCTCTTTCACCTTTCCTGTTGAGAAACATTAGTGATGTTTCAACATTAAGAAAGCACGATGATACATAAAAGCTGGTGGCAGGCTCTGATTTTAAACAATAAAATATTAGTTGTGCTCATAAGTTTTGCAGAATATGCAAATATGTTAATACTTTTAACAAAATAAGAGAGGTCATGAAAATTGCATGTTTTTTCTTATTTAGTACTGTCCTGAATAAACTATTTCACATAATAGATGTTTGAAAAAAATAATAACTGAATTTATAAAAATTCATCTTTTCACACCGAGGACAACTGAGGGACTCATATGCAACTATTACAGAAGGTTCAAATGTTCACCGATGCTCCAGAAGGAGAAACCATGCATTTAATATATATAAAAAAATAACTTTAAAATGATAAAATATATAATAGTTATAATATAATATATATAGAAACTAGGAAAATAATAATCAATAACATGTACCTGAGTCGACCACAAAGCGCACTCCATCTATAGTAACTGAGGTCTCAGCAATATTTGTAGAAATGATGCACTTTCTCACACCCGGGGGTGCAATGTCAAACACCTGAAGGTCAAAGTTCACACAGAGAAATGACTTCAAACTAATATACTGACAGTTTATATACCATTCAAATGTTTGGGGTCAGTAAGACTTTTTTAAAGAAGTCTCTTATGCTCACGAAAGCAAAACATTTATGAAAGCAGCGAAAAAAACAGCAAAACAGTGGAATATTATAACAATTTAAAATAACTTTTTTATATTTTTGAAATGTAGCTTATTTCTCTGATGGCAAACTGAATTTTTAGCATCATTACTCGAGTTAAGATAAGTGGAAATAAGAATCACCGATCAAAAGCTAATAAAACAACAACATCTAGTGCATAAAGATCCCGAGGAATCCTCCATCTCACCGTCCCGCATGAACCTGCTCTAGATGTACCTTATCCTGCTGGGCCAGTGAGAGAGTGCTGTGCAGAGAAAGGACGATCCAGCGCTGAGTGTGTGTGGCGTATGTCTGACAGGCCTCCTGGATGGTGGAGATCTCAGCCACGCCGCTGAGGAACAGCAGCAGGTCTCCTCTCTCCTCCGACGGGTACCGCTGGTCAATACCCTGCAGCACACGCAGGTACGGCCGCGGGTCCAGTTTCTCAGAGCGGGACCCCTGCTCTTCTGCAGGAATGGGCTGATAGATCACCTACACACACAAGCACGCGAGAAACTTACACTGCAATCAATTCACACAAACCTATGAAGCCTGCACTGAGAGCTCACCTGAATGGGGAAGAGTCTGCCGGGCACCTGCAGGACAGGTGCGTTGTTGAAATAGCTGGAGAAGAGTTTGATGTTGATGGTGGCCGACATGAGGACCAGCCGCAGGTCTGGGCGCAGGGGCAGAAGGGAGCGCAGCACTCCCAGCAGGAAGTCACAGTGCAGGTGTCTCTCATGCACCTCGTCCACGATCAGCACCTGGTACTGGCCCAGGGAATCGTCCCGCTGGATCTGCCGGAGCAGGAGACCCTCGGTCAGGAACAGCAGTTTGGTAGCTGTGGTGCGGCTGGTCTCAAAGCGGATCTGGTACCCAACCTGAAGACAGAATGGATTTAGAAACTCATTTTCAAACAGTTTTCTCTGCCAAGATGCTTTAACTCAGTCCGTTTGCATTTTGTATGCATTTTCTTGTCAAATATTGTGATAAAGAAAAATCATAAAATTCATATTTTTATAAACCACTTTTCTTTGTATAGTGATTCTGCTAATGAGTATAGCTATATATACAGTTATATTAATTAATGATTGTATATATGCATGGCTGTCTCTCTCTCTATATATATATATATATATATATAACAAAGTTCCACTTATTATAAGCCCATACATAAGCATATACAATTATACTATATTGGTAAAATGATAAAATGAGTATTGTTTATATCCACTACCAGTCAAAGGTTTTTGAACAGTAATATTTTTTAAATAATTCTCTTCTCACCAAGGCTACATTTATTTGATCCAAAATACAGCAAAAAAGTAATATTGTGAAATAGTTTTACTATTTAAATAACTGCTTTCTATTTGAATTCATTTCAGCTGTAATTTATTCCTGTGATCAAAGCTGCATTTTCAGCATCATTACTCCAGTCGTCAGTGTCACATGATGATTTGCTATTCAATTTTTTTTTTATTATTATTATGTAGAATTTGTATCATTATTATTAAGTTCTTTAAATCTTACTGTTCAAAAACTTTTGATTGGTAATGTGTATATATATATATATATAATTGGTTTACAACGATTAACAGAAATTATTGTAAACCTGTATGTATATACATACATGAATATATAAATACATTATTAAATTAACATTATTTTGGCTAAATATTCTCATTAATGGGAATAGTATTTCTGTTAATAATTCCGGTTTAAAAAATGTCATAACTCATGTCAGAGTTTCAGCTAGCCTATTATATTATTATTATTAACCATAAAGAAATTAGATGTAAAAAGATTTCTGCATTCATTCCAATAACGGTTATGCACATTTTTATACCTAATTCTCATTTACATAATGAAAATCCTCCTGTCCTAAAACTATTGATTTTTTTTTCAACTGAAATGCAAATATGATTTGTTTGTTTGTTGTGAAAGATCTGTGCACCTTGGAGCCGTACTGGTTGAGGCTCTCAGCGCTGACTCTCTTGGCCAGAGAGATGCAGGCAATGCGGCGTGGTTGAGTGCAGGCTATGTGGTTGAACCCTGACCCCAGCAGATACTGGGGCACCTGCGTGGACTTTCCACACCCCGTGTCTCCAGCCACCACCAGCACAGGATGAGTCCTCACCATCTCCACTATCCTGTCCCGGTACTGGAAGATGGGGAGGCTCTTCTGCTCCTTTCTCAGCTTGGAAAGCTTGCTGAAGCTCTGCTTCTGGTTGAAGTCGAGGAAATGAAGGAGGGCAAGACGGCAGTCTGTGATCTCCTGCCTGCCAGGACCAGAGGAGTCCCTGCGCCTCTTGTGCTCAGATCCTCCCAGGCGCTCCTCTATGTCTCTGGAGCACACGGAGATGTTGATCCTGTACCTGGCATCATAGTCCTTTGGTAGCCCCAGATCCACAGATCCGGACTTCTTCCTGGCCTTTCCCTCGTGTGACTCCTGCCTGCTGGATTTGGCTGCTGACATCTCTCTCTTGGCTCTGAATCTCTGGAAGCGCTCAAAGAAGCTCCAGAACTCCTTGTGTTCGTTGCTGCTCGTCTGGATGTAGTCATGCTGGCGGAAAAACACCTCGTCCAGCTGGGCTCGACACCGAGGACTGTCCCAGTCCCAGCTCCGACTGTCCTCTCGCTCGTGGGACATCTTTAACCAGAGACCCGTGACCCTAAATGATAAGTGTTCCGAGTTATCGCGCAACTGTCCAATTATCTCACATTAATTTCACATAGCCATTGTTCATATTTATAGTGGACCTTTCTCGGGTATTGTAAACCCCATTTGAGGCTATATTTTTGTCATATTTACGTTTCTTGAAAAGGTTTAATTCCGGAGCGTTAGCTTGAAGGGACCGTTTCTGGTCCGTCTGTGTTTACAGTCCGGATACCTCGCGCGTCTATACACAATAGTTCCCACAGCAACAGCTCAAACATTCTGCGCACTGAAATACAGTCCTACATTAAAAACAACAAATACTGTGGATGAAAACGTTTGTGGAATACAAAGAAGCCTGCATCATCTTCATCTTTTAACGGCGGTTGGCATCCAGATTATTGGTGCATTACCGCCCCTAATAACTTAATTATTACTAATTACCCTTCCTTCCTTCCCCTCATATCCTATAATAAAGCCCAGTTTCCTTTAAAACACTATTAATTCTCTCCCCTGTGCTCTTTCACTCATACCTAGGGTTGTTTTTAAAGTGAGTTCCTCCTTCAGATTATTTTCCATTACCTCTGGTATCTCCTACAGTGTATAATTACACTGATTCCTCTTCCTGACATTCCTCACACAGGCCCATCTGATGTTTCCAATCATATTTAATGTCTTATTTAGAGCACAATGTCCCAGCCTTAATGTAGTCAATACAATTTCCTGTTTCCACTTCATACCTGATTTACTTTGACACTCTTTTGTATTTGGTATAGATGTCTCCCTTTCCCCTCATTACTTGCCATCCGATGGTTAACTTTTTCCCAGATTATGCACTTAACTCATTCTTATTTGCATTTCTACCTTTTTAAAGGCCTTCTTTGTGACCTAATCCACGCTTTCATCCCCCTTCACTCCTCCTATGTGCGCTGGCACCCATAGCAATGTAACTGGTCCTCCCTGGTTTGAAGCCTGCATCACTCACGCACAAGTATATTTATCGATTTCTCCAGTATATGGACAGTTAATATGACAGCAGTGTCCAGTAAAAACGATATGAAGCAAGCTTTTAGTCATTTTCATTTTAATTATAAATATACAGTTTTATAATCTCACAACTAACTGAAAGACTGTAAAGATTGGTTTTGTACAAAATAAAATAATCCCCTCACATACCACAGAGAATTGAAATAACTAGGGAAAACACACATAAGTTGGGTCAAACTTAGTGAAAATGGAAGTTTTAAGGATAGATAAAGATACAAAATAAGTCCATTCACAGGTATTCATGACCAATTGCATTGTTCAACACTATTAACAATGAAATGACAGACTGTGTACTATTGATTCACATCTGAAATCACTGTACGTCTGTATTTGACGCTTTCAAACAATCTCCTATAGGCAGAAAATCAATGGCATTTGTACTTCAAGAATCAATTTGTTGCACTCTTTTAGTAAGTATTACACAACTTTCACACTGTATTAATTAAATCACGAAGAATGAAACATTGTTTTTTGTTTCTAAATGTAATTTTAGTGTTAAATATAATCCCTGAATCAAATTTAAAGCACTCCAGACTCGAGACTCTTTTCAAGTGTAACTCAAACTTTAAAATCACATTACATACATAGATAGATTTTGCACAAAGGTCATGGAAAGCCTTCAGATGTTCACATTTAAGTATGAGTGTGACACTAGAAATACACTCTTGAACCAAAGAAAACTGAAGTACGGTACAGACCAAAACAAAACCATTCACATTCAAAAACTAAAAACCACAAAACCGTTAAAAGGAGAAAATAAGACATTTATTTACATATCTTTAGACAGAATAAAACCCTCAAACCGCTCTCCTCTTAAAATATACACATGTAAAAAACGATTGTTAGACAAAACAGGTCAAAAGTCCATCCCTCTCTTCAGCCTGGGTTATTAAAACATTAGCCACCTGAGCAAACCAAACCTCTCACAGTTCATTATAATCTTCGAGGAACTCATACTCCGGTCTTCTCCTTGATCCAGGCCCTGAATCTTGGCACGTTTGTGTAGATGCCTGGCTTGTCTCTGCGAGCACAACCGTCACCCCAGCTCACCACTCCCGCCAGGAACATGCGATCATTCATTAAAAAGATCATCGGGCCGCCAGAATCCCCCTGAGTGAAGAATCAGCTGTTATTTAGAGGGACCATACTAACATGTGACAATATTACAATTCTGACTGATACCAAAATGTAGATAATAACTGTTGTTTTATGATGAATAACCCATAAATGGCTGATATTAAAAGTCTATTATTTTGTCTAAATAAATGTGAAATTTGCCTGTATAAAAAATATATATTGTTGCTAAATGCTACAGGAATGCACTGGTATTGAAATTCTGACTAATAGCAAAAAGCTCATAACTGTGATTAATTTTCCTTTTATGGTCAATAACCAATAATAGGCTGATATTAAAAAAAGTCAATATTATTTTGTCTAAACTAACTAAACATTAAACCGTATAAACACAAATCTACCATTTTAAATGCTACAGGAGTGAGCAAAAATTCTGGTTAATATCACAATTAATTAATTCAATATAATTACAACAACAATAATAATCTGTATATTGTATGATAACAGATAAATGGCCAATTTTAAATTCAATACTACTTGAAAAAATACAACTATAAAGCAAAACACAAAGATATTTTAAAATGCCTCAGTTGATTTTTGCCATTGCATCACTTTGCAATATAAAACAATCAATATTAATTTTGAGAAGATTGCATTCAACAGAGTGATTTAAATATAAGATCAACCCTCTGGCCCTCTTCGGTCACTTTTGACCGAAACATTTTATATTTTAAATTTAAAAAATCGTAGCTTCATCAGAATGAGATGACACTTGGTGACTTTTGTCACATAGCAATTGAACACACAAAAAAATCATGGACATGATAATCGGATATGTTAAAGGGTCAAAAAAAAATAGTCACACTTGACTTCTTCGCGGTCAAAAATGACCGACATAGGAAATGAATGGGAAATACAAAAAAAATGTGAAAACTCAGTGAATCTTTTGGTACATTTCAGTCAGCCGCTGGTCAGAAAAAAACTTTTGACCGCGAAGAAGCAAGTGTGACTCCTAAACGAAGGGGTGACTCTCTAGAATATCAGGAGTGCAAAATAGACACCAATCAATAAATGGAAAAAATAAATAAAGAAATTATGTCTAAAAAACACCGGGAATCCAAAAGCCTCTGTATATATCTATATAAGGTGCTAATACAAGAGGTTACGCAACATTACACAAGTTTTTATTTTTTTAATGCTTCCAGATGGCCCAATTCTCACTTCAAAAAATGATTTTAAATGCGTTCACTCTATTTTAATGTGAAATATTGCATTTATTAAAAAATAATAAATAAATAAAGAGATAAAAAAATATATATTAATTCTAATGGAGAAAATAGCTCATTAAAATTGTATAAATATTACATAGTATCATAAAATTCCCTCAAAATCATACATTTTAATCAAAAAATATTATTGAACAAAAATATATTACATTGACTTTACTGAAAAAAAAAGAAGTTACATTTCAAGGTTTCGGTCACTTTTGACCGCGAAGAAGGCAAGTGTGACTCCTAAACGAAGAGGGCCAGAGGGTTAAGTGAGCATGGTACGAGATCTAAATCTAAAAATAGGGAAAATGATGTCGATCAAAACTGATATTGTAATAAATCCCCATCACAGAAATAAAACTACACATGCTTTGAAAGCACTTAACGTGTGCTTCTGCTCCAGAGATCAAGAGACTTGTGAACGCACCTGACACGCATCCACTCCTCCTGTGAGGACGCCGGCACACGTCATGCGGGATGTGATCTGGCCGTTCATTAGTTCATTACACACCGTGCCGTTGATGATGCGGACATTCGCTTTCTGCAGCACAGGTGCTCCAGCGCCTGAAATAAACACACAAATCAAACACCAACTTACTGAAAGGGTTTAGTTACGGTATTTCTACATCTTTAACATTAGTAAGAATACAACTATTCATTGTTAGTGCATATTCAAGTCTATGAAATAATACACAGCTTTTTGTTTTTATAGTGTATTAGTAAATATCAATAACATTAAGATTGATAAGTGCGTCAGTAGTATGTTTCCCCGTTTATGTAAAATGCAGTTAACTAATGGAAAGTGAATGTTTGATACATGTCAGGCTTTGTGAAAGGTGTGCAGCTCTGTTACTGACCCCCTTCTCTGGTGGCACCCCAGCCGCTGATAGTGACCGTCTCACCGGCGGGGTAGACGTCAGCGGCAGCGGGCAAGCAAATGGTTCGAATGGTCGCACTGAAGGTCACAGGTGACTCCAGCTCCATCAGAGCGATGTCGTTGTCATAGGTGTAGGCGTTGTAGTTCGGGTGAGGAATGATTTGTTTTAGGAATCTCTTTGTTGCCTGCTGTTTCTCTTTTTGTCTGTGGAGACCCAAGTATGCTTCCCATGTTCCTGCCTGAGCGTATCTGTGAATTCATCAGATGAATGTTTTCTCTAAATGTCTCGAGTAAGAAAACCAATGTAACCTGATCGATAGACGTTTAAGAGTGCAGCGTTTATATTAAAGCTACACCATGTAACTGTATTTAGATTTCTGCTCTGATAAGATGTCCGGTCTCTGTGTACAGCAGTGTGCTAACCCACAAACAATACAATGTTTAACACAGGACACATGCGGTTTGATTTTTAACAGCTAGTGGGTTACATAGCACAGCTTTAATATATGGTCTTATTTTCAATCCAACTGGCAATATACCAAACCAAGATACCAGAACTTCTGCTATTTAACACCAACACATTCACTTTTTACATTAACATTTCTGAAGACAACTCTTCTGCTCACCGAGGTTACTTTATTTGAATAATTTTTTTCCCATTTTAAATAAAATTAGTTAATAAAATGTACTCTATTTGCATATTTTTTGTAATGTATTCCTGTGATGAGTTTTCGGTGTCAGAAATCATTCTAATAAGCTCGTTTGCTGCTCAAGAAATTTGTCTCATTATTATCAATGTTGAAAACATTTTTGTGGAAGCCATGATATACTACCATTCAAACGTTTGGGGTAAGATTGAAAAATTAAAATATAGATTCATATTTTAATTCAGCAAGGACACATTCAATTCATAAAGTAACAGTGAAGACATTCATAAGATTTCTATTCCAATAAATGTTGTTCATTGAACTTTCTAATCAAATAATTCAGATTTTTTACTTTCTTTTTTAAAGCAGCAACAACTGTTTTCAACATTGACAATAAAAACAACCATTATTAACGGAGCGCAATAATAACTTAACGGAGCATGATTTCTGAAGGATCACTGAAGACTGCAGTAATGATGCTGAAAGTTCAGCTTTGATCACAGCAATACATGACATTAAAATATTTAATTATTTTACATTTTAATAACATTTTACAGTATTTGTAATCAAATAAACACCATCTTTTTGAGGCCAGTGTTCTCTGAGGCCAGAAATGTTTAGTTAATGGTGTAGTTTCTCAAGAGAAAGTTCCAGATTAAAGAAACAAACAGAAGATTTACTTGGTTTTGGCATCGTCTTGTACGCAGTGGGCAGCCGTCACAAGCCAGCGGTCGCTGATGACCGAAGCGCCGCAAACATGTGCTGTGTTTTTAACGTGCAGGCTGACCTGCCACGGGAACTCGCCCACATCTGCTTCCTGCCCACCCACAATCCGAGTCTTTGAGTAAGCCTTCTTACCACAGTCTGGAGCAGAAAGAAAGAGCGAGAGACATTAAACAATGCAGGATACGTGTTGAAGAATAGATGTGAAGATGCCACACACACCGCAGTTGGATTCATCCGAGTTGTCGCCGCAGTCATCTTGTCCATCACACATAGGTTTCAGTTTGGTGATGCATTTGCCATTATTGCACGCAAATGTTGAGGCTTTACAAATATCTGTAAGACAAAGACAAGCAGTGAGAAAGAATGAAGAGAAGGAAACTGCTTTCCAAATATAAACAAGCTTGTATCGAACACATCATCACCTCTTGAACAGCCGTCTTCATCGGAGCCGTCTTTGCAGTCAGCATTGCCGTCACACTTCAGCTTCTCTGAGACACACTGATCGTTCTTGCACTTAAACTCTCCAGCCTTGCATCCTGCCAGAGAAGAGGGCAACCAAATTAGGCGAAATTTATTTTCACACCATTCGTAACACACCATTAGATTGACATTAAGCGCAACTTGTGTAGATGTATTTAGTAAAAAAGCTTGACTGCTTCCTTTGGTGTATATTTGTATACTTTTACCATCTAACCAATCTCAGCATGCGTTAATTTTGTGTCGCTAGACGTTTGCCTCATTATAAGGTTAAATTAGTAGAATAAGGGTGAATCCCATTTCTCTGTCTTACCCCTTCCCCTTCGTCTTAGCCCTTGCCCCTCGAAACCGAGTGGTAAGCGCTAGGGGTGAAAACATACCCCTATGAAATGAGACGCCACTTGGTTACTGTTACGTCATCATACATCGTCGCTAGCTGCTGCTACGTCACCAGAGGAGACAAGTGTTGATCTCAAACTCTCCGTCTAAAAGTGTGTGTTTGTCGATTGCGTGGGTTTAAGTGATGTTTTCTCTATTCAGAGAAACGCGGGACTGTTGTGCAAATCAGCAATGTAACGTTAGCGTGGAAAAATAGCGATTTTTAAAACGTTTCAATTAAGAGCATGGTTGCAAATATATATGTAAGTTACAGGACTGTGTAGAGCACAAAACAAGACTGTCGTAATTTTAAATAAATTATTTAAGCCGAAAATACTCTCTGGATGATCACAGTGTGTTCTGGGTACCCTTGGTTTCAAGTAAGCTCGCGAAAATGCTTGGTTTTAAGGGGTATCTACCCCTTCCCCTTAGCCCTACCCCTCGATCAAAACCAGAATTGGGACAGCCCTTACTCTCACGTGAACGTGCAAAACTAAGGGGAAGGGGTAAGACAGAGAATTGGGATTCACCCTAAGTCTTTCTTTGGACTTCGCTCTGGAAGTGATCTGTTGATTCTGCTAAGCTAGAATTAAAAAATGAAACTAAACTATATAAAAACGTGTTCACAAAATAAAAACTAAACTAAAACTAACAAAAATATGAATGAAACTAATAAAAACTAAACAGAATTTTATAGCAAATTTGAAAACTATTTAAAAAATAAACACTATAATAACCTTGGAGGTTGCTTTGTTTCTTCTCGATAGGTGAGTAACATTGGCTTTGCTTTGTTTCACAGAACTAATCGTTGCCTGGGTGACATAACGTTACGCATGTGTGGGGCGGAGCTATCAAAATAGGGGCGAGACCCTTTTGGAGTAGGGGCGTGTTTGTTTTGGTGATTTCAAATATCAACATTGGCTTCCAGAAATTGCTTACCCCACCTTTAACTAATTTTAACATATTCTCCATGGTCCCCCTGATTAAACTAGAAACCTAAGTGAATAAAATACTGATTCATATTTTTTAAAAAGCCTGTAAATAATACATCCATGCTGTGTTACGGTATCTTTTTCCCCGATATTGTCCGTGGAGGCAGTATTTCTCACATTTAGATGCATATAGAGGGTAAAATGAAAGAACAAGACAGAGAGAAAGGAAAGCGGGAAAGGGTCCTACCACAATTAAGCTCATCCGTGTCATCTCCACAGTCATTTACGCCATCACAGCGCCAGAACATCGGCTTGCAGAACCCGTTTCTGCACTGGATCATTTTGGCGTCACATTCTGAAATCCACATTCAAACTCAAATTCATATTCAGAGAGCAAGTGTGCGATTGTGTGTGTGTGTGAATTGAAGACAATGTTCACTGCGCACTTACTGCAATTCTTCTCATCTGTGCTGTCACCACAATCGTTCCAGCCGTCGCAGCACACAGATGGGTTCACACAGCGTTTGTTGTCACAATGGAACTGCTCCGGGCAAGCTGAGAGATTCAGAAATTAATTTACTTTTTAATGTTCATGCTGACATCACTGCCATTGATTAGTTTTAATGAATTGTTTCCACCTTAGGCCAGACTGCTACTACAATAGTGAAAGACCCATTTTTGCTAGTACCATTTTTATGTCTTTACTTACGGTCAGAGGGCTCAAAGACCTCATAAGTGGCGCTAAAACCTCGATCTACTTGAGATGAATCCGATTTGAACACAACCGTCACCTTGTTACTGTTGACTGGAACCATGGTATTGGCAGGCTGCTGCCCACACAATGTGCTGCAAAGAAACAAACAAACATGTGCGTATGAAACATCCAGCTAAATGATTACAAGCACTGGTGCTTCAAGATCTGGGCTGGGGAACTGACATGTTGTTAAAAAAACTAGGTGTTGAATAAAACCTAACCCTCCACAAATACAAGATTGGATTGACGTTTAAAAAAAAATATATATATATACCATGGAGAAAATTGCATTTCATGATACATTTTTTTAAATACTGGACCAAGTGGTTTGAATATTTAACCCCTATTGAGTCAAATACATGTTTGCTATATAATTGTTGTGACTTCTTCGCTTCTTTGTGAAAAGCTTTTTTGCGCTGAAATTGAAAATAATTTAAAGAGATACACTGATTTGTTATTAACATGAAGTGACGTGAGAAACCTGTTACTCTTGATTCCAACATAAATGCTCTGCTTTATATTAATCTCATTAAACAAGATATCTGCAAGTTGGAAAAGCTGTAAAGGTGACAAATGTCATAAATTGTACCCTTTATGCAATTAATAAAACACACACAATAGTTGATTGTGGGCTTTCACCTAGGGGTGTGCGATATGACTATTTTTGATCGTGGATGATAAAAATGTCTCCACGATCTGCTTTTGAAGAAATATCGTAGTATCGCGCTAAAGTGCAAATTCTTTCAGTTACAGTTCTGCGCCTCCGCCTCAATATACAGCACCACATATATTCACATCAGTGTTAACTCAGCGGTAGAGTTACTCTCACGGGACACTGCACTTATTCGTCACAAAAGTGCATAATTCACGTGTGTTTTAAAGCCTTGTCAGTTAAACTTTTCATTCACTAAAAAGTAGGGATGGGACGATACACCTACCTCCTGATTCGATACTATCACGATACTTGGGTGCCGATACGATATGTATTGCGATTTTTTTAAAGAATTTGAATTCTACAAGTATTGCGATTCGATATTGCGGTGTTGTGATTTTATTTTTTTTGTTTTTAACTCTAGACCATGGGGAAAAGTTGATATACAGATGACACAACTTAATATAGCAGTACTGACTGTAGCAGTAATTTCTCCGGTATTATTTCAGTTTTCCAAAATAAACAAACAAAAAAGAAATACAAAAGAAAAATAAAGAAATAAAGTGCCCAACTAGTTCCCATTAATAAAATAGAGAGTCCGTGAAAGCTTTCACATAAAACCTAACTCGAAAGCCATTCTTTTAAATACTGGACTGCTAAATAAAATATATAAGCCCTTGCACACTATTATATTATATATGTTAAAAATCAAAAACAAAGCAAATATATTCCACAAAAATTAAGACTTAAGAATATGATTAATACTGAATAAACAACCTATAAGGCAAGACTATTAAATAGCAGCCCAAACTTGTTTTGTCATTTAAACATTTACAAAATGACACAGTGAAAAAACATGGTATTTTTGGGTTATGGAAACAATTACCATGGTGAATATACAATACTAAAATGAACTGTTAATGAAACGTGGAAACTGCTCCTGAATAAATTAATATCATACCTTCATGCAAATCCTTCCCAGCTAACACACGCAGTACAGTTATTGATTTATTGGTACGGTACTTTTATTTCACGCGTTGCATGCTCGTACTTTATGTGCTTTGTGTTCGCGCGTGCTATAGAAGAGTGCGCGCTATGAACACCGTATAACATCTGACAGGACAGTTCGTTTTTCTGAGGCGAGAGACTTTTTATTTCATAACAAGTTACAGAAATAACGATAGAATAATGACACTGACATTAAGCCGGTCAACATCTCATCTGACCGCAGATACTGCGTTTTTCTCAGGCACTCTTTACTTAAACTGCATCGGACAGAAGTGTCAACAGCTTTCATGCACGTCTCTTAAAATAAGTCTCGCATCAGAAAAACATTAATGTTTTTTGTTGTTGATGTCGTTTCTTTGGCCAGTTGAGAAACACTGATCACAAATGATTCGGGCGAACATAGACGCATTCACTTCAAAGCGGAAGTAACATAAATCCTTCAGCGCCTCAAATTTCGGGAGTAAATGACGACTGCTATATTCATTATTACATCCAACAACAAAACACCTCAATCGGTTAATCTGTCTGTTAACTTTAGACAGACTTTAAATAAGTTAATAAAAAAATATATATACATATTACATTATTATATAGCCTATATTATCTTAAGGTCGAAGTCTTCAGTAATGAAATGCACCATAACACTGTTACTGCTTGAGTAATTTCCATGTGCCGTTTTGAAGTAAGCTATGTTCATACATATGCTTTCAAACATTTCCGTCTGTAGCATGCCACGGTTGCTAGGTTTTCACAACAAAACTCGCCCAATTGCTACTTAAAACTAGCCCAATCGTGCTTCGAGGGGGGTCCACCAGTAAAAATCACATTCCGGGGGGTAAAATACACATTTTTTGGAGGGGTTTCCCTGGTAAGATTCGCATTTCCCGCAGACTTGGCAACACTGTAACGTGCAAACTTGATGCTTCCTCTGCAGACTTGAAGCAGCGCTGCTAGACCGATCGTCATCAAAGTACTGCCAGAGCTAGAAGAGAGCGGACGTCTCCTTATGCTTTCTCTCGCCGTACTTTGATGTCATACACCGATCGTATGCCACTAGTGATCGACCGATATTGATTTTTTTATAACCGATACCGATTATTTGTACATTTATGTACCCGATACCGATATGCAGAACCGATATTTATTTACTGTTATAAAGTGAAGTAAGTCCATTCTTCGCTTTGGTTTTTCCTCCTTTCAGTCGTCTTAACAACAACAATAAACTGTTGAAAATTTATATTTTCATGTAAAATTTAATCTTAAAATTACAACAATAAAAACATTTTATTTATAAAAAGCATAATCAGCAACACTGATATTAACAATAAGCAAAAGAATGTCTAATGTTTTCAAATTGAGAAAATAAAGGACAGAAGTCATATCAACTTCATTTTAAACTACAGTTTTAGGTTTAAACGCTGTTTAATAGACTAAAGAGCGAATAATAATTCACTAGATAATATTCTCTGGAATATTGAAATAAGCTATAACAAACAAAACATCGTATTTTATTGCATTTCTTAACTGGCATGTTTTATCAGAATTATTAAAATGTTTTTGTCATTATAGATTATGAAAACTGCTGACAGCGCGGTTTATCTATTTACACAGAACTATACTCAAACTGCGATCGCTTGCGGAGATAATAAATAATTAATTTCGATAGAGATGTTTATTGGGGAAATAATGGTTCTATAGTAAATGTTAATATAGTTTAGCGTGTTTCAAACAAGTGAATCTTGTATAAAGTTGTCCACTGCTCCAAGTGTGTGTGTGTGTGTCCACTGCTCCAGTGTGTGTGTGTCCACTGCTCCAGGTGTGTGTGTGTCCACTGCTCCAGGTGTGTGTGTGTGTGTGTGTGTCCACTGCTCCAGGTGTGTGTGTGTGTGTGTCCACTGCTCCAAGTGTGTGTGTGTGTGTGTGTGTCCACTGCTCCAGTGTGTGTGGTGTGTGTGTGTGTGTGTCCACTGCTCCAGGTGTGTGTGTGTGTGTGTGTCCACTGCTCCAGGTGTGTGTGTGTGTGTGTGTGTCCACTGCTCCACTGCTCCAGGTGTGTGTGTGTGTGTGTGTGTGTCCACTGCTCCAAGTGTGTGCGCTCTTGGATGGGTCAAATACAGAGAACACATTTCACTGCTAGTTATACTCTGTATAATTGTGTATGTGACAAATACATTTTTTTTTTTTAACCGATAACCGATTATGGTAAAATGCTTAAATATCGGTAAAAATATAGGTAAACCGATATATCGGTCGATCTCTATATGCAACCCTTCCTCTTCTCTAAAGCAGCTCAGCATGGCCTCGCCCCCTTTGTAGCATGTTTCCAGGGGTGGGGTTTATCAGGGTTTGTGACGTCACAAACCAGGGAAGTCAGTCGTTGTAGTCCCTACGAGCCGTTTTTGAAGGCATTAAACTGCCATGATTTTAAAAGACAATATCTCCGTCTGCATTGAACGTTCAGCGTCGTAACTTTGCAGATATTGTTCATGCTCAAACAGCAACATTACACACTAACTAACTGTAAAAAAGTGAAAATCGCAATCAACCACCCCTTTAAGCCAATGGGAATTTTTTTCCTTGTTTCAAGCATAAACCGAACTCAATTTTATTAACACATTTCTTGTGTAACATTTTCTTCTCAAAATAAATGGATATCGATGATATAATGATGTTTAGACATGTTTTTATAAGGAAAATAAATAGAGGAACATCTAAAAGTGAAGAGTCTAATGCTGTCAGCGCTTTTGGAGGAATATAAACCAGCCAATCGGACTTAAGGAGCAGAAAAATGACTAACCTTTTACCAACAATCTGCACACTATCTTCTGGGCAATTCGGACTCCCTGTAGAAACCATGAACTTGGGGAACTTCAACTTGATGTATTTACCATCAGGAACCTTTAACAATAGTGATAAATATAGCACAGTTATAAAAGTGGTTCAACATGACATTAACTGGTTCAAAATGTGTGTCTCGGTCTTACCTCGATGTCCCACTGACATGTGGTGCTGGCTGGGTAATAACTGGGGAAGTTGGGTGATGTAAAACTACCAGAGGATCCACCTCAATTTACCACCACATGCAAGTTCTGTTAAAAGGGGATAACCATTGAGAGAGATGCATCAACACTTCAGAGTAAAGCATGTCAACTAATATTAATCAGTAAATGTTTTTGTTCAGCCAGCCAGGATTAATTTGTACCAGGGCTATCTTGCTTGATCTGAACGGACACGGGCTCTGAAACCAGGAAATTCCCTTCTTCGTTGGTTACAAAGGTGACAAGCATAACATTTCGGGACGAGATGAAGGTTAAGGGATTACTGGGAGAATAAACGCCACACTTCCTGTTTAAGAGAGAAAGAAACGTGCATTAAAATGTCTTACAGTTGCATATACAGCCACCAGATGCTGCTACAAACACAACTCACTCTGCCATAAGGTGTTTGTCCATGGCTACCAACGAGTCATACACTCTCACAAAGTCATTTGTACAGTTTTGTTCCAGGTTAAAGGTGTCAAAGGACAACTTCAGCACGTGGCCTGGATCTCCCCGAAGCTGCCACTGCACAAATGAGTTTGGACTATAAGGTTGGTTAGGGAAACCCGGTGAGTTAATGATCTCATCAGCAGAACCCCTGGTGTGCTGGGCAAATTGCTTAGTTGCTGGATATACAGAAAACAAAAGGTTAATCTCACACATTATTATTGGATGCATGGTATATTAATACGTTGGAATGTGCTTCGGGAATACAGTCCTGTTCCAAAACCTACTGAACTTTGGTCCCTACGATTTCCACTACGTGCCAAGAACATGCAGAATTCAGTCATAAAGAAATTATGACAGAAATCTATTACTATTGTACGACAGAATTGACTTCCCAAAGTAATAACAATAATGCAGCTTATTTATTAAGGACTATTAAAATTTCTCAATGATGTTTTACTTTAAACATTAATCCTGTCAGGCAGCACTTTTGCCAAAACAAATTATCAAATTTCATTTGATAACATTTTAACAGATTAAATCTATTGCTAAAGTTGTGTGCATTTATTTGATTACCACAGTTTTTGGTAATAAATGTGTATTAAATGAATAAATTAAAACACATAATATATAAAAGTTAAAAAGAACACAATCTCTGAAAAATGCAACCATCTATAGCGCGCTATTACTATTTATTTTAATACATTATTACATAGTTTTATAAATTCAACTGATTAGGCATCTTATGTAATTTTTTTATTTAAATCAACTATTTAAATGTAATCCATATAAATGAAAACGGAAAACACAGAATGTAGGAACGAATAAAACCGAATTTGGGAAAAGTCTAGATGTATTCATAGGGCTCTATGAACGCCTTGCTGCAGTTCATTATGGGATTGCTGATGCTGCCTTAAATGTGCAAAAATAAGGTATCTTAGCATAATTAGGTTCCCTTTAGAAACAGCCTTTGTTAGGAGCGCATCTATGATATCTTTAATTGCTTTCTATGAAGGCAGCTCACTAGGTTTTGGAAGAGAGCGTATATGACAGACATAAGTAATGCACTACTCACTCCTGGCTTTTGAGAACAGACGTGTGTCCAGAGCTGTAAATGAAAGATTGACACCGTTATAATAAATCTGTCAGGCTGAAGACATCAGTCTGTGCTTCAGTGTCACGGGAATTCACATATTCTATAATAGAAATAAACTTGTCAAGAACCAGGTCACATTTCACCCCACGATCACAAGAAAAACAATGAAATTGCTCAAGAAACACATTTTTTTTCATGATAATTAAGCACACTTCCCTCCAATCTCATTACTGTAATACAAAAGAAAATGACATTAAAGTATATTTATACATCTGATTCCTGTTATAATATTTGTAAGTTTGTTACTTTAATCAAGGTTCAATAATTGAACATATAACCAGCAGTGAAATGTAAATACTAAGCGGAGTGACCAGGACGGCATCCGAACACGGCGGCGCCACCAAGGTAATCCAAAAGTCTCTTTATTCAAAGTTTATGCAAATTATAATTTTACATTTTACAGAAAAATATGACCAAGACATGTTTCCAAAAGTATTACCTGAAGACACAACGTGATCAAAGACCAGGGGACCTTGTTGAACTCTGCGAACTTTGCTGCTATACGTTTCACTTAAGCTGCTCACAGCCCGATCCACTGCTGCATCCTTTCCCACTGGAACCGCAAACTCGGACTCATAGTAAGCTATTACACTGCCCTCGCTGCAGAAAGACAGATTGACATTAAAATTGCTGAATTAGTTTTTTTGAATCGCTCTCAGGTCATCTAGGATGTACAGTGCCTATAGAAAGTCTTCATACCCCTTCATTTTTTTCACATTTTATTATGTTTAATAAAATTACTTTTCCCCCCACATAAATCTACACCCCACTCACCATATTGACAAAGCAAAAACCGGATTTATCTCAACTTTGCAAATGTATTAAAGAGGAAACACTGGAAAAAAATGCATTGCACAAGTCTTCATACCCTTAACTCAAAACTTAAAACACTTTGGCAACAATTCCAGCCTCAGGTCTTTTTGGGTATGATGCAACAAGCTTTGCACATCTGCGTTTGGTTGGCTGGGGACCATCGGTGGACAGCCATTTCTAGGTTTCTCCAAAGATGTCTGACTGTTTCCAAGTCCCAGCTCTGGCTGGACCACTCGAGGACGTTCATAGAGTCGTCCCTAGGCCACTCCTGCATTGTCTTGGCTGTGTGCGGAGGGTGATTGTCATGTTGGAAGGTAAACTTTCAGCCCAGTCTGAGGTGCTCTGAACCAGGTTTTCATTAAGGATATCTCTATATTTATCTGCATTCAACTTTCCATCTTCTCTGATCACTTCCTCAGTCTCTGCCGCTGAAAAACACCCCCACGGCGTGATGCTGCCGCCACCATGCTTCACTGTTTGGATGGCATTATGCATGTGATAAGTGGTGCTTGGTTTCCCTCAGACATGAATAAGGAATTGAGGTTCATCAGACCAGAGTCAGAATCTTTTTGTTTTTCATAGTCAGAGTTATTTGGTGTATTTTTGTGAATTCCAATCAGGGTTTCATGTGTCTATACTAAGGAGAAGCTTGAGTTTGGTCACCTTGCCATCAAGCCCAGATCGGTGGAGTGTCGCAGTGATGTTTGTCCTTCTGTAAGTTTCTCCCATCTCCATATAGATCATGGAGCTCAATCAGAGTGAACATCAGTGTCTTGATCACCTCTCTAACCAAGACCCTTCTCCTTGGATTGCTCAGTTTGGCCAGGAGGAAAGATCTAGGAAGAGTCCTGATTGTTTCAAACTTCATCCATTAAGGATTACGGAGGCCAAATGCTCCTGTGAACTTTCAATACAGCAGATTTGTTTTGTAGTCTTCCCCAGATCTGTCTCTCAGTTCTGCAGGCCATTCCTTTGACCTCAGGGCTTAGTTTTTGCTCTGACATCCATTTCAGCTATTAAACTTTATATAGACAGGTGTGTGTGCCGTTCCAAATCATGTCTAATCAGCTGAATTTGCCACAGGTTAACTCCAGTCGGAGTATAGAAACATCTCAAAGACGATCCAGTGAAACTGAAATGCTCCGGATTTAAATTTCAAGCGGGTTTTTTTTCCATTTCAAAGCATGAAGACTTGTGCAATGCCATCTTTTCAGTGTTTCCTTTTTAATAAATTTGCAAAGTTGTGATAAATCTGGGTTTTGCTTTGTCAGTATGGTGAGAGGGGTGTAGATTTATGTGGAAAAAAGTAATTTAAAGCAGTTTAACATAATAACGCAACATAAAATGTGAAATAAATGAAGGGGTATGAAGACTTTCTATAGGCACTATAGATTAATTTGTTTCTTCAGCGGAACAGATTTGGAGAAATGTAGCATTACATCACTTGCTCACCAATGGATCATCGGCAGTGAATGGGTGCCGTCAGAATTCAAACAGATGAGAAATCATCACTATAATTCACAAGTAATCAACACGACTCCAGTCCATCAGTGGATTTTGATGTGCGAGGAAAACAGGGGATATAATTTGTTTTAGTTTTTTTAATCAGAGGACGCATTATGATGTATTATGGACAAATGTATGGATTATGAACAAACACCGCTTATCACTTCACAAGACATTGACAGACTGGAGTGGCGTGGATAGTGATGTTTTTATCAGCTGTTTGGACTCATTCTGACGGCACCCATTCACTGCAGAGGATCCACTTGTGAGCAAATTTCAAATTCAAAGAACAAATTCATCTACATCATGGATGGCCTGAAGATGATTCGATTTTCAGCTAATTTGAAATTTTTGGTAAACTATTTGTTTAAAAGCGTGGGACCAAAAAACATAAAAAAAATGTGGGCAATCACATGTAAACATACCTGAAGGCTTTAACTCGGGAACCAATGTGATATTTGGATAGTTCTGGAGACTCCGAGTACATTGAATTCAGCTAAATATGAATAAATAAAATAATCGAAATTAAACACTTTTCAATATCGTTACTATGAAAAAACGAATTATTGGTTCTCACCTGATCCATGACTTGGTCTGCCAATTTTTTAAACTCTGCACTCTCTGGGTCTTCATATGCATCCACAAAAACTTGATTTGTTATCCTAAGCGAGCCGGTGTAAATCTTCCGTAATTTCATATCTTTCCGGACTGCAGAAACCAGGGAGACATGAACCAACAAACACATGATCAGCACTATCATGACTGACACTATGCTGTCTGTGACTGCAGTACTGACTTACAGTGGAAATGCCAGACCAGAAGCCCAATGATCAAAGCCAAAACCGCTGCCAAGATCACCAGTCCAACAACGATCCCAACTTTCCCAGGCCCCTTCTTCTTCTCCAGCTTTTTATTATCCGACGCTGGCAAGAACGTGACAGCTGTGTCCCAGTCCTTGTCCTGAACACAAAAGAGGAAAAACACTTTTTACTCTTCTTTGTAAATTCCAGTGCCTCTGAATTTAACTGTTTGAAGAAATAAAAGATGAAATTTGCAGCACATATCCTCAACAGAATGAGATTCTGATTGAGAACAGACAATGCACAGTAAACTGCAGAGCTTTTTTGACAGAATAAGCACAGATTCATAGGATTATATAAGAGCAGCATCCAGAACACTTCCCTAGATGCTCAAACTGCTCCACGCATCTTCAAAGTCTACATGGGCTTTGTTTTCAGAGAGAGAGAGAGGCTGTGTCTCAATATTAATGAAGCAATGCCATCCATCATAGAGACCATGCTTGTGTTAGTTGTGAAAATTAGGACTGCTTTTACGTTTTACTGTAGTTACTAATTATTGTAATGTGTTCTTTAACAATACAAAACATTAAACTAATATTTTTATTCAGAAAGGATGATTGATCAAGTACCAGCAATACATTTATAATGTTACAAAATATTTATATTTCAAATAAATGCTGATCACGGAACTTTTTGTTCAAAGAAATATGGAGCAACGACACTGAAAATACATCTTTGCATCACAGGAATAAATTGCATTTTAAAATATATTAATATAGATAACAGTTCTTTCAAATTGTAATAATATTTCACAATATTACTGTATTTCTGTTCAAATAAATGCTTTTATAAGAAAGTTTGATAATAATAAAAAAGCAGTATTTGTGAATTGTATCCATGCCGATAATCTGATTGAATCCTGAAAGTGGACATGACTAGAATGAAACGTGTCCTAGAACCGAGGTTGCAGTTGTTAGTAGAGGACTATAGATGAACCATACACAATAACACCAGGATCGAGTCGTAAGAACGTAAGCAGCGTTGACTTTAAACCGAGACAGCACACTGGACACACAATCAGCCTGATGATGAAGGCATTATAGGACATGCTATTCCATGTGTTAGAGCGATTATAATGAGCCCAGTGGTGAAACATCAAAAGCTCTCTATATTTGCAGAACACAATCATTCTTTTTGTATTCAGTGAGTGTTAGTATTCACCTTCAATAGGCTTTTTAGAATTGCATTGAAGTACATATTCTTAATTTGTCGTTTAAAAGAAATAAAAGGACAAAAGAGTGTCTACACTTGATGTGAAGTACACTATATCAATAGTTTGGGGTCGGTAGGAGTTTAGTGTTTCTGAAAGAAGACTGACCGCTCACCGAGACTGCATTTATTTGATCAATAATACAGTAAAAACAGTCATATTGTGAAATATCATTACAATTTTAAATAACAGTTTTATGTTTAAATATATTTTTTAATGAAATTGAATGCTGTGACGCAAACCTGAATTTTTCCAGTCTTCAGTGTCACATGATCCTTCAGAAATCATTTTAATAAGCTGATTTGGTGGTCAAGAAACATGTTGTATTGTTATCAATGTTAACATTGGGATGCTTAATATTTTTCATCGAAATTGTGATATGTCATGTCAAAACAATTGTTAAAAATCAGTTATTTTTAAAAACATAAAAGTCTTAACTGTCAATTTAATGCATCCTTACTGAATACAAAAGTATGAATTCCAAAAAGACCCCAAACTTTTGAACGGTGTACCTCGCTCACTATGAAACGCTGGCCTACAATTGTGTCTTTCATAAACGTTGGTTGACTCAGACTCAGATATCTCAGACTGCCGTCACATGACACTGTTCATGACCTATATTCTATTTAATTTGTATAAAAAATGTGCCAAGACAAAAAGTCCCTGAGATGGAATTCATGGAATAAATAGACACTTTTCTGAAACAAAGGCTTTGGATTTAGCTATTAACATGCAATGAAGCCAAATCTAAACTGCCAGTGTCCAATGAGATTTTCAAGGACATCTAAACAGTTTTATTGTCCGTGTAGTTTTTCTCTTTACCACTACATATTTGATACCAAAAATATAATAACAATGATCAGGATGTTCTGATGTCAATTCAACTTAAATAAATGTTATTACATTTACAAACTGTCACACATTAACAGTGCCAAGTAATGAGAGACTAGACTAATCATTCCTCTTCCAATCAGACCTGCTTTTGGAGTGAACTTAAGACATTTAAGTCAGTGAGCAATGAAAGTCTAGCTGTAAATGATTAAGCGCTTGCCATTCTATGACGACATGCACGATGCATGAGAAGCAGCTGATCACTGCTGAATGAGTGGGATATCCCCGAGTCATTTTCAGGTTTCATCTGTGGGGGTGTTATTTCATAGTAAAGCACACACACACACACACACACACACACACAGTCAGCAACATGCTGTGGTGTGGATCATTCAACTCAAAACTGATTCATGAAGGCATTACAACATCAGTTCTTCTCATGTGCACCAAAACACTTAATCTGCTCATAATAAACTACACACACACACACACACACACACACACACACACACACACACACACACACACACACACACACACACACACACACACACACACACACACACACCACACACACACACACACACACACACAACACACACACACACACACACACACACACACACACACACACACACACACACACACACACGCTGTGGTGTGGATCATTCAACTCAAAACTGATTCATGAAGGCATTGAAACATCAGTTCTTCTCATGTGCACCAAAACACAATCTGCTCATAATAAACCACACACACACACACACACACACACACACACACACACACACACCAACACACAACTCACACACACACACACACACACACACACACACACACACACACACACAACACACTCAAAACACACACACACACACAAAACACACACACACACACCACACACACACACACACACACACACACACACACACACACACACACACACACACACACACACACACACACACACACACATACATGGGTCATCAACATAACCATGAACACACACACACCACACACACACACACACACACACACACCACACACACACACACACACACACACACACACACACACACACACACACACACACACACACACACACACACACACACCACACACACACAACAGCACACACACACACACACACACACACACACACACACCACAACAGTGGTGTGGATCATTCAACTCAAAACTGATTCATGAAGGCATTGAAACATCAGTTCTTCTCATGTGCACCAAAACACTTAATCTGCTCATAATAAACTACACACACACACACATTTTTATCCTTTATATCTTATAACTCGTTCTTTTTAAATTTGAGATATTTAAAAATATATTTTTACAATAAACAATTAATAAAACTTGAAACAACACTACTTGCAGGATATTTTGAACTGGTTCATTTATAAAAACCTTAGGAATTAACAAACTTTTTTCCACCTCTACATCTGACAGAAAGAGAGATGGCCTTTGATTATTTTGGAAACATCTGAGCGTCTGTCAGACTGCTGAGTAATGCAGTTAAGCTGCGTCACTACTTTTACTTCCCAGCACCTCCAGACTGATATTTGACATCTCAGAGATTTTAAAAAGAGCCCTGTAGAAGGGTGAACATTATGTTTTCACATGTTTTGAGTAAAATTTTATAAAAAGGAATATTCATTTTATTTTTACAACGTAGTGCATGTCTCATTTGCATAATGCATTTGGTATTATATAGGTCAAGAGTCACATAATACACTGAAAAAATGTTTTATTGAAAAAATTTCGCTCAGAAATGTAACTTTCACAAATACTGACAAAAATGGCAACATTGAATTAAAATTAAGATTTGAAGTAGAAAAACTGAAATAGTATTTTCTTTTTTGTGTAATAAAAAAGATTACTAATAAATGTAGGCTACTATTTAAAGACAGCAAATGAGACATACGCTATGCACTTTAGTATACGTCTCATTTGTTGTCTTTAAATAGCACAATACATTTATTGGCATTGGTAAACACTCACCTAGTACATGGTGTAAATTGTGTACATATTGTATAATATATAATTGTATAAGATACTACAATTTTCACGCCCAAATGGCAACTAACAAACTAAATGAAACATTAAATGTTTACACAAAGACTGAAACAGTATTTGTTTTTCTAAACATGTACTTTAATAAACTTTATTTACAACCATTTTTTCAGTGTACCCTAGATTGTGGTATCCACATTGGATATCGGTCACCACCACTCACCAAACTATTTACCAGAAGTGACTGTTTTTAATCTATCCTTTAAGACGACAGCTACCTATAATAACCACAGACATTAACTGCTGCGGTAGACTGGAAGCACTTCATCTAAGGTCTTGTGAATGTCTATAGACACACTATCCTCACAGACGACAATGAAGCACAGCTAATCCAGTCAGCAGAACGACTTAAACACGATGATCGAAAGAAATGAAATCCCCTACACATGCAAACCGATCGAGATGAAAAGAAAAGGAGTGAATGTCAGTTACTACAGACAGGAAATGATGCGTCACATTTTCAACAAATACATGGAGAGAACCCTCATGAGGTGACAGCGGTGGCACACTTCTAAGTTTGGTAATATTACAATGGTAATGCACGTAGACATTAGGTTGTGCAATGTGTCATAAAATCTTGTAGTCAACCTACAAGGCCTTTCAGATCAAAATAAAGAAATGAATGTAGCCAATTGTCCAACACATTTGGAGGCCTGGAAACCAAACTCATATGATTTCCTGATATTTGCAGGTTTTCATGAGCGTGGGACCCTTGGTTGTGATAGACATAGGTGGTAGCAATGCCAAAACCACCACCACCACCACACTCTTATTTAGTTTCAAGCTCCAGATCTTGATATGATGCCTTCTACTAAACAGCCTGACACAACAGGGAATTTATTCATGTGATACAAAATGACCACAGCACAGCTTTTAGAACAGATGTGTGATATTTCAGTTATAATTACGTGTTTAAGCTTGCTTAAACATATATAAAGTTGTTAATATGGTAAAGTGCGGATGAATCTTACCGAAGAACCGGGAGTGTAACGCATTCCTCCATCCATAGGGTCCATTTCTGAGACCACCAGGAGAATAAATACCAACAGACGTTTCTTCTCACACTTCTGCTGACAAAACAAGACGAGTAATTGAGTATTGTAAGGAAAAGAACGCAGGCTTGTTATTCTCAGGTGAAATCAAACAAGTGTGGAAAACAACAACACACCCATAACAAGTGCGCGCGGAACTAAATATAATTAAAGCGTTCTAATAAAACTTAAAAACGTCGAACAAACTAAGACGTGGATGTCTCAAAAACAAAATCAGAGGATTAAAACGAGGTACATACATCTTCCGTAGAGAGTGGAGATTGTTTCGGCTACCTGTGAGACGAGATATTTCCGCAGATTCGCGTTTCAATGGGAGTGACTAACTCAAGCGATACTAGCTCTACAGGTGAGCACTTCCTACAAATAACACCTTAAAACCCAACCTCTAAACTACAACATAGCGCTACATACATCAAAGTACGGTGGCCACACGCAACTGTAAGCCTAAGGTATATTTGAAGCATAGATATGATTTAGTATCGATATGTGTTTCTGCTACGGAGTGACTCACCTTCCGCGAGCGTCTGCTGCGCGTCGGAATCTCGCGCGCTGCCTACTTAGACCGCATGGTTGACCATCACACTTCAACGCCTTCGGATTGCGCCTATGCGCCGAAAAGACTGTCTAGGTAGGGTGCGGAGTAGGATTTGAGACGAAGTTTCAAATGCAGTTTACCTCGGCGTGAGACAAACTGGACATGCAGGTTTCTGTTGCATAAAAATGGCGTTTCCACGAAGTAGAGCTCACTGGAAAAACAAGCAGATTTTAAGATATAGAAATGGACAGGCTATATAAACCAATAAAACAATATTATATATAATATAACTATTATTATTATATGTATATATAATATAGTATGAATATATATATAAATATATGTGTATTATATATATATCTATTTGTTTATATAAATTACATGTGTTTAATGTAATTATATTCATATATGTGTATGTAATAAATATATAATATAAATATATATATATAAAAATAAATATAAATATATATATAAATATGATGTGTTATATAAATCTATATATATATAATATATCTGAGTATATATATATATATGTGTGTACATAAAGATATAAAAATAAATATATAATAAGTGTCATATATATAAATGTGTATAATATCTATTTTATTTATATGTATATATCTATAATCTATGTGTGTATATATATATATAAATATGTAAAAGTGTATATAAATATATATATATATATGTACTGTTTGTGTAACTATATATATGTATGTGTGTGTATAATATCTATATCTATATTATGTGTATATATATATATAAATATATATATGTGTATATCTGTGTGTGTATATAAGAATAAGTGTATATATATATTATGTTTATATATTGTATAATATATAAATGTGTATATATGAGTATATATATTTATATATGTTGTAAAATATATATGTGTGAATTGTATATATATGTGATATATATAAATTATGTGTGTAAATATATAATATATATTATATAATAATATAATAAAGTATATATATATATATATATGTGTATTATATATTATGTGTGTGGTATATATATATAAATGTGTATATATCTTTGTATAATATATGTGTATATATGTATGTGTATGTTGTATGTATATATGTGAATGTGTGTATGAATATATAGGTATGTGTGACTGTATACGTATATAATTATGTGTGTATATATATAAATAATATACATATATATCTGAGTATGTGTGTATGTATATTTATGTATTGTGTATGTATGTATATATATATGTGTGTGTATATATGTGTATGTGTGTATGTATGTGTATGTGTGTGTATATATATATGTGTGTTATATATATATCAACAATCAATCAATCAACATTTATTTATACACAGCCCTTTACAACACTCAAGGTGAAGCAATGTGCTCTCCAATAAAAAGATAGCAATAAAACAAAAATATAAAACCCACAACAAAAAATTACATAAAATCCACAAAAATGTCACAACATTGCTAGATATTAAAAGCCAGTCTAAATAAATGCGTTTTAAGCTTAGTTAAAAAAAATAAAAACATGTACACCAACACACACACGCACCACACACACCACACACACACACACACACACACACACACACACACACACACACACACACACACACACAACACACACACAACACTACACACACACACACAACACACCACACACACACACACACACACACACACACACACACACACACACAACATTAACACAATCAAATACACATATAACACATAATATAATACATGTATTACATCAGATAATGAAGAGGCCTATAGGCTATCATAAAAATGTGAAGTCCGAATCTAGGCCTATTTGGTAAACTCAGTTACAGAACTTAAAAGAGTTACAGTATAGAATTGAAACAACTAATATTCAAAAGGCAATCTGAAAGATGAAAGATACCAAAAGATCGTACTAGTCTAAATATTCTCCAGGAATTGATATGGCTTAGTCTCTCAAATTAAATACACACACACACAACACAAATCATAATTTATTCTGAATTATGTTTATGATTAAAAG
>CM049809.1:20675197-20815266 GCA_027422405.1 Ptychobarbus kaznakovi
TCTCGCTCTCTCTCTCTCTTAACTAATTAACTTTCTCACAAGAAAGAATTTATACATGTTTTTTTCAGAATCAGAAAGAGCTTTATTGCCAAGTGTTTGCACACACAAGGAATGTGTCTTGGCGTTAGGAGCTTCCAGTACAGAGAGTACAAACATAGTGCAGACAACATACACTATATTGCCAAAAGTATTGGGTCACCCCCTTTTAATGAAAGGTTTGACTATTTTAGTACAAATCTTAATGTTTAAGTATATAATGATATTCTAGGGAATTGTGTGCTTCTAATTTTATAGCAACAGTTTAAACAGGAGCCTTTTCTATTCTATCATGACAGTGTCTCTGTGTATAAGACAAGAATCAAAGAGAATGATGATTCAGTCAGTGATGGAAGAACTCGACTGTCTGCAGAAAGCAGCTGAACCCCCCTGGTGTGACTTTAAATGAGCCAAAAACTCATCACCAAACACCAATGACTGTACAATATGGGTACAGTCATTTCATACTCTTCAAACTGTTGCCACAGAGGTGGAAATACAGTTTTTAAGTACATGAATTATGTTTCCATCTTTGTTGCCACAGTTTGGAAGTGCCTTTTTCTCTTCTAGAGAAGGGGTGTCAGTACTTTTGTCCATATAATGAATGTAAAGTAATTGGTGTTTGGTGATGAGTTTTTGGCTCAAGGTCTTCCACACTGACTGAATCATCATTTCTCTTTGATTTGAAATCCACTGAAAATATTTACATGCATATACATGTACAGTATACAATGATATTCTTATATTTTATATAAATATATTTAATAGATATACATTACATATTTTATACATGCGTTGTATTTATATACATAATAAATATACACAGTATACACACATATATGTAAACAAAAACTTTTATTTCGGATGTGATTAATTGCAATTAATCGTTTGAAAGCACTAATATATATATACACACTACCAGTTTTTGAACAATACAGGTTTTCATATTTTTAAAAGAATTATCTTTTGCTCACAAAACCATAATTTATTTGATCCAAAATACAGCAAAAGCAGTAATATTGTGAAATATTTGTACTATTTCAAATAACTGCTTTTTATTTTAATATATTTTAAAATGTAATTTATTCCTGTGATCAACGCTACATTTTCAGCTTCATTACTCCAGTATTCAGTGTCACATGATCTTTCAGAAATATTATTTGATGAATAGAAAGATACAAAGATCAGCATTTCTCTGAAATAAAAAGCTTTTGTAACATTATACAGTATACCATTCAAAAGCTTGGAGTCAGTATAGATTGTATTTTTTTTGGGGGGGGGTTATATAAATTAATACTTTTATTTAGCAAAGATGCTTTAAATTGACCAAAAGTGATGATAAAGACATTTATAATGTTACAAAAGATTTCTATTTCAGATAAATGCTGTTCTCTGACCTGATTCATCAAAAAAAAAAATATACTCAGCTGTTCTCAACAAAAATAGTACTAGTATAATAATAATAAATAAATGCATGTTTTATGAGCAGCAAATCACACACACACACCACAACACACACACACACCACACACACACCACACAACACACAGCACACACACACACACACACACACAACACCCACACACACACACACAGCACAACAACACCACACACACACACACACACACACACACACACACACACCCACACACACACACACACACACACACACACACACACACACACACACACACACCCACACACACACACACACACAGAGTTTAGTTTCATTATAATTCTATTATATAGTGTGGAGAAAGCACTTTGACATTGGTGTGGATATAAAACAAATACAGTTTTTATGATAGCAGCTGTACAGAGAACAGTAAAAAATAAACATTAAAATGTCATATGTTTATATTTTCCACTATATACAGGCCTACATTTTACCTTAAAATATGGATAAAATTCATATTCATTGTCTAACCATTTCGTAACAGACCTACAGGAGGTGCACACACCCAGTTTGCATTCTTCAGAAGATGACAGCATGATGACCTCATTTCCGGTCAGTCTCTTCATCAGACGGTCGGTGGCGCGCTTGCTCGTGTTTTCTAGCTCGCGCTCGTGCAGTGTGCAGTGTGCAGTCGGAGACGCGCAACATTACACACGCGCTGAGAACGGGATCAAGCGCTCGCGGACCGTTTACTGAGCTGTTTTCTGTTAAAGAGCCTCTTATAAGAATCCACAGCGGGATAATTTCAGCACAAATCCCAGCAGACCGTAACCGTGGAAGATGGGTTCAATCCCGGCCGTATCTGTGCTCATTCTGGCCATCGTTGTTCCGAGTCTAGCCGGATACATTGAGGTACGTGCGCACCAATATCTCTCCCTTGTTTTCATAGTTATCTTACATTGGTTTCACTGATATCTCTGTACTGAGATGTCTTTTTATTGTGTTGTTAATATTCATGGGTAAGTAGTAGTTTACTAATAATGTTCAGCCTACAAGATAATTAGTGTGATAAGACACTTTAAAGTGTCCGTGTCTCTTGTTTGTTTATTTAGACTAATTGTAGGCTATACCAGAAAAGACACTTATTCAAATTTAATATGAAATGGTAAATACGTGTTATTTTGAACATTGTCTCTGGGCGGAGTAAATCAAATAAATAATGTCTTAATATAGACGAGCTGTGGAGGTTAAATCCCTTTATCTTTTCCCTGTGGTATTTATTTCTGTTGTATTGGGCAACTGAACCCCACACAACCTCGGTTTTATCATAGAGTCAGTATGAAGTCCTCAGTAGCTAATGTCTGAGTTTTTAAAAACATTTAGATGCATTCAAATCTTCTTTTAGCCAATGATGTTAGTTGCTGTTTTAAGTTTTTCATTATTTCATAAACGCATGGATTATAACTGTAATATTTAATTGCAGAATATCCACACTTTTCCTTGATGACTATCAGAGGAGACCTTTTAAAGCTTTATATCTACTCTGAGCTTTGACTTGGCGTAAAATGGCAGAAACCCAAAAAATAAAAAGAATCAAGATGGACAATCAGCTTCAAAATATTTAATCACACTATACAAGTGAAATGATTAAGACATATTCATCAGGAATATCTTTCAGGTGTTTGATTTGAACTGTTTCTGGCAAGCTTTAGGTGATAAATCACTCCCCGTGTTAAAGGACAAGTTTGTATTTGCCGGAGAACACTGCGTCAGGCTTGTGAAACGTGTCAGTTGCTTTCACAGTAGGCAAATTATGCAAATGAACTCATGTAAGAGTCAAGTTTATGGGCTCAAAAGCTCTCACACCTTTCCTGGATGATCTCCGTCTGATTGCTTTAAACCTTGCCTAATCACAGCTGCCCTTGTCCTAGAGGCTTTTGTGTGCTAATAGTCCTTTCCGATGGCATGCCCTTCCAATAAGAGCTCAGCCTGCAGGCATGATATAACAAATTATGAAACGATTCTTTTCAGTGAGAGAAATAATGGCAGTGACGCACTGAAATAAATAATGAAATCTCTTTGTTGCTAATTGATCCATTTATAGAGAAAGGAGCTGCTTGTGGCTCACCGTCATGAGGAGGTGCGGTGATGTTTATGGATATGCATAGATCAGCATTACTGTAGAAAATCAAAGAATCATTTTACCTTCAAATCAATATTATGACCCGATTGTGTTTCTGTTATCACTGCTTTTGTCTTTGCTATACATTTGACTCCCTGTATCCTTGATTGTTTGACGCTCCTCAAGCGTATGATTATTATGGTAAAATGTTATTTTGAGAGAGGTGTGTGTTTCCAGAGTGTGTGCAGCATTGTGTTTCTGGTCACGGGGAGTTTGATGTGAGCTAGTGGGTCTCGTTGACCTCAGACCTGATGTATAACCTGGCTGGGAAAGTTCTGCGCACTCTCGCTAACTAAACTGCAGGAGAACTGCATGCATTGAAACCTTCAGCTTCTCCCTCCCAGTGCTGGTGATGGGAATTATTCCCTCGCTTATGCCAGGTGTCATTGTATTTTGCAGGAGACAAAGGCAATGTGTTAAATCACATTGGGCTGTCTGTTTGATCATTGATGCTTTATTAACTCTCTGAAGCTGGTGCAAGCTTGGATTTGGCTTCTTGTTTGTTTGCTCAGCTGTGGATATGTCCCTCTTTATTTTGTTACAGCCATATGTTATATAACCATGACTCATCCAGGCTCAACAAAACAGATTTGTCCTGTTCAGATTTGTACTTGCCTATACAACAGTTTTCACTTGGCCCTGAGACCAAACTGAAACATTTTGCTTGGTTTTACCTGCATGTTTTTTTATTGTGACTGAATATATTTATTAACATATTCAAATATATCTATTAGATCAATTTGCAAAAATTTTTAACTTCACATTACCATTCAAAAGATTGGGGTCGCTGATATTTTTTGAGAAGTCTTTAATTCTTGCCAAGAATCATGAAAAATAAATACAGTGAAAATGGTAAAATTTTAAAATATTATTACAATTAAAATGAGTGCTCTCTATTTTAATATATAATAAAATGTAATTTATTCCTATGATATTAAAGCTGAATTCTCATTTGTATGTAACTTTTAGGGTTTGCGATTGTCATTAATTGAATAGCTGTAAATGGAACATATAATGAACCTCTGTGAACTTAATTGACTAGAAAACAAACGTTAACTGGGCAAGTGTTTGAATTTTAAAGTCATGTCATCTTTGTTTTTGCAACTAATGCTACGCTTACACGACAACGGTGTAGTCAAACACGGAAAAGATTTTTTTCCCTTGGGTTTTTAAAACGTTTCATGTATACACAACAACATTTTCAAAATGATTTGCGTTTACAAATATCTGTGAAAACTGGCAAAAACACTTACGTATGCCAGGCCAGTAGTTGGCACTGTCACCTTTACATGTCTACATACCTAAAACATACTACGCACACGCATGACGTCAATGTTTTCAGAGATTCCTGTATCGGGTGGTTACACAGAAACGATAACGGTGGCGTTTTCAAAAGCTTGCACTTTGAAACCCCTTTTCAAAGTTATGCATTTCAGTCCCCAAAATACCGCTGTCGTGTAAACGAACAGGCAAAACGCATAAACGTTTCCTGCTTTTGGTTGAAAACAGTGTAAATGGTCCCTAAAGCAATGGCATTAATGTCATAAACAGTCACAGGGCACTCTATAGTGCACTTTTTTGGAGAAAAATGCGATGAGAACTATATACAAACAATGCTTTCTTCCAGTCCTATTACATTTTTTGGCTGTTGCATTTCCCTGTTGTTTACCGACTTGCGCCATGAGCGTTGCTTTTTAAAACTGCATGTCAAGTCATAAGCCCCTTTCATACAGTAATACCAGTAAATCGCCGTAAAATTCCGAAATGACTTTACCTGTAGATGCAAAAATGCACTGTTCACACTATGACTGTCAAATAAAAATTCGAATTTCGAAAATGTCGCCAAATTTAAAATAAAAATCCATATTTGAATGCAAAATGCTGAATTTGAATTTTAGGTGTCTGTCAACTAGATTAAGAAACTAGCTTGCTACCAAACGTGCATATTAACAGCGTAAACATGAACCTTGCGATCATATGATTAAATTAGGTGTATCAGCAATGATGAATCTTTGAGTTTAAAGCGGCTCTGACAGAAAGGCTGCGTGTGCCGCTGACAGAGACGTGCTGTTTGAGCTATGTGCTCTTTTCCTAAATGCATAACTTACATTTCACAGGTATATTCTCCATCTGTAAATGTTAGAAAGCCATGGAAATATTTCCATTTTGGTGCAGACGTGCATGATCTTTTGCTTTGAGATTCTCCGCTAAACTTCACAGACTTGGTTCTGAACGCATGCCGCCGCGCGCATGCGCCGCCAAACAGACAGAGCGCAATAACTCTGACAAAAATATACATATTTGTAGTTTGACATTTTAAACCTATGAGTGTATTTGTATGATCGCACTAACTGTAAAGTGACTGTAATGGGGTAATCAAAATGGACTTTTTACTCAATTTGCCTAGTCTTTGCTTGTTCCTTTTTTTTAGTTTAGTAAATTTAACTTTGCTTTAAAAGCATTATTTTAGTTTTTAGATCGCAATGTTAAAATATAATGCGATTTTAACCTTTTTTGCACATTATATATGCCTACATGGTTACATTCACTTTATTTATTTGTTTAATCCAAATACAAAATGCTGAGATATATACCGTATACCGCAAATCAGTCAACAAATACTGAGATATAAATGTTTGCTCATATTGCCCAGTCATACTTTGAAGAAACGTGCATTTGCTAATATTTTGCTCGAGGCGCCCTCTTGTAGCCTCAGAGAAGCAAAAAGCTTTTATTTTTCCTAACTGAATTTATGCCTTTTATATTAGAATATAATTCGAATTTGATAATATTTAATAAAAAAAAGTATTGATCTTTTAATTTTTGTCAAACAATCACATTCATGCAGCTGCTTTTGGCCGTGAGACGGATGAATTCAAACCGAACTAAACCGTGTGGAGTAATTTGTCATCTGCGTCAGTATGTTACGCTTGACCCAGAGTCTTTAGGGGGGGCATTCTGACCTCGTACATGCTCATACCGATAGTCTCGTTCTGCATTCAGTTATTTACCGGTAAACTTCTCAAACCAGTAAATTGTCAGAATGAGTTTTCCGGTATTTTTGAAAAGATCATGTTCGCACATGATCTCTAAACAGTACTTTACAGTAAAGACTGTATGTGTGAAAAGGGGCTATAGATAAACATCACTGGTGTTCTCTCACTTTTTTTAAGACTGGTCATTATACAGAACTGGTCACGTACAGGTTCTGTTGTGTAAGTGGTCATTGGTACAGTCTGAATTGATAGCATAAATGCAGCACTAGGCTCAAGCTTCGGCCTTGAGCTATCCTTTATTGTTAAGCCCTGAACATTTTATCTGTGTTTTCCAATAGTGTATTTGATCAAACCCTGTTTTGTCTTTCAGATTGTCTGGCTCAGTGTGTCAGTTTTTGCTTGTACAGCTTTCATAATGACCGGCACTACCGCTCAGCTTTATTTTTTCCTTGAGTTGTTTTTGTTGTCTGTGTAATTAAAAGAGAAACCGCCCAGCCTTGCTGATTTAACATGTTGCCATCTAACACAACGCAGGCATGCTGGAATTTGACTGGCACCAAATCATATTTGTTCAGTGTACAAAGCTTGACTGCTTTTTCACATTTGAGTGTTTTAACTGATTGTAGCACAAGCTTTGGCACATACTAACATGAAGTGTTTGTTTTAAATGCTAAAGCAATGCCCTGTGTGCTCCAGTAAACTGCTGCTGGCACAGACGTGACCGATTCAGATGATGGCAAGAGTGATCATCGAGCAGATTAAAAACACTGAACTTAACCCCAGTATTGTCACTGTGTAGGTTTAAGAGAAACCTAAAACAGAGCTTGTAAGATCTCAGTGGTTGAGTGGTAGGCTCAAGCCGCTGAGATGGTAAACAAAGTGTTGTCTCTTCTCCAGATTGCTCGAGGGCCCACCTTGCTCTTGTTATGCAGTCGTGCAGCTCTGCCTCCTATGATGGGACTCTAGGCTCTTGTAATGACGCATAGTTGAACAAAAGGCTTAAAGTCAACATGAAATCCAATCTGATCACATTCCTGGTCTTATTTTGCATGCTTCATCGGTGCATGTTATACTAAAGGTTGTTTTTGTAGTCTTTTATCATAATAATGAGGTGCATCCCTCTGCTTGTTAGCTTACACATGCATTTCTTGAAAGGAGGAACATTTGCCTTTATTTTATTTTTGTACATTTACTAACTGTGTTTTGCTCAAACGATGTACTTTAAAGAAAATCTACTGGAAACATTATTGGAATTTATCATATCAATTTGAAAAAGATTTATTTGTTTACTTATTTAAAAGTTAAATTATTGTATACAGTTAATTTAGTTATAATTAAGTCTATTTTCAATATTTTTATATTATCTTTTTTAAAATCTCTTTAGTTTGCCATGAATATGGCCTTTGCTTATAGGTTGTAAAATTATTAATACAGAAAATAATAATTAAAAACCTTGCTTTTTCTCTGACATCCAATCCATTCTCGTATGGACTGTCCACTTTTCACAATCAGTGTCCTGCGTTATATATTTCTTCCCATTGAATATCTTGTTCCCTCATATTATAGATGTTAAATGGGTTGTGAGTGCCTTTAAGTGTTGACTTTACCCCCCAATACCCCCCCCCAAATCTGTTTGGTTCTGTTCAAGTTAAGGCACTGACTCTAAAGCAACGTTTCTTTTGGTTTTCTTTGGTTAACCACATGTAGTGGTTTTATGAGTATGCGTGAATGTTTACAGGGGTGTATGGTGTTTGCGGGGCTGATTCTGTCTGCAGTCTTTGAAGGCACACAAGCCATTTGTATGCAGACTTCATTGTGTGGATGTGTTAGCAGGGCCTTTTATAGATAGCATGGATTGCTCACAGCAGGAGTGATGAATGGATGTCGGTGAGGGGCTATTGTGAGCTCTGAATGGGTGCAAGCATCCTGACCAGCACAATGACCCGATTGGGACATAACCGCATCAGATGCGACGACAACCAGGCTGGAGATCAGATGTTAATTGCACATTATGCACTTCTCTAGACGTGATGCTAAGTGGAAGCATACGGAGTAACTGTCATTTGTTTCTCTGTGCAAAGAAACATTTATGTAAATGTATTATTTATTGCATTTATTTGAATGTACCAGTATTTATTTATTTGATAAATAAATGGTACACTTTAACTCGGAATGTTAATAATTCATTAAAGTATTTTAATCTCTTTTTTTTATTTAAGTGTTAATTTAATGTTGCTTTTATCATACTGTGCACAGCATAAGTGAGTACACCCCCTCTAAAACTTAACAAATTCAGCAATTACTCTTTACTTGGATGACATGTAACATGTTAGCGTTCCTTGGCAATTAATGTTAAAACAAGCCTGCTTGATCAATTACCAAAGAAGAATGCCAAAAGTATTCAGCAAAATTAGATTTTCTTATCAAAGTGATAAAATGTTGTTGCTAAATGAGTACACCCTCCTGAAAAAAGTGTATAGTTTAAGGCAATTTTTGATCAACAGGAAAGACAATCGAACCAAAACTTTTAAAGACAAGTAATTTCCTGACAATTAAGTGTTTTTAGTGCACTGAATCATACTCGGACTTAATGCTGCAGCAGTGGAACCACTTGAGAGAGAACTGTAAGTGACTTATTTCTTCGCATAAGAGGACAATATTACAAGAGGAGTATCAAATTATTGTTTTAACTAAGTGTGAAAATATTGCGGAAGTAGCACCGACATTCAAAAACAATAGACTTGTGACAAGGCTCCTGAAATAATCGGGTCTTCGCTTTGTTTTCATTTAGTGGTGAGTGAATTTTTGCTAGAAAAGAGCAGGAGAAATAACACACAAGTGTCTCGGAGCTGGCAAAAGCTATGAAAAGAGTGACACTTTATCTCAGAGTATGATGCAGTCTGCAGAAGTGACATGCATGGTTGTTGTCACCACTAGAATTACCTGTAGTCAAAGCATAATAAACTAATTTACCTCTTCCAAGGCCCATATTTACACAATAGAGACTTCTGGGAATCCATACTCTGGTTTCAAGAGACCAAGTCAATCATTTCGGATCCAAAAGCATCCAAAAGGTTCTGGTGTTGCTAGAGGAGGAGGAGTACAGTGAGAAGTGCTTGGTATCCACAGTGACGTTCTCACTGTACTTATTTTTACTATTTATTAATTTTTTAATTAGAAGGAATATTCCATGCATGGCAAAATAAATAAAATTCTGATGTTTTCCCTGCTTTTCACACATCACTCACCCTGGTAAGTTATAGCAGCACAAAATATTTTGGATGTGGATTCATATGCATGTCAGGTGTGGCAGAGCTCTATTGTTGAATTGCAGGCATTGATGATGGTCCTGTCAGCCGTTTCCTGTTTCGTAAAGCCTGAGCTATGTTAGCGCCACCCTGGTGCTCATCCTCTGAGCTAAGAGCTTAGTGCTTAGAGACACTTTCAATTATTTCACCAGCCGTTCTCAGTCTTCACTACAAATCCTCTTAGCTGTAAGACACAGAGTGCTCAACAGGAGAGAAGAGAACATGCTACTGCTGCGGATGCTCCACCCGCCCTCATTACTGATATGATACATGCATATAAACGCTTTGATAGCCGCACCCTTGAGTGAGCTCAGGCTGCGAGTCTGCACCTTAGTCACCGACCTACTTTCTGAGATTGCACCGTTTATTCATAATCCTGCCCTCAATCTCAGGTGATCAGCAGGATTATTTGCATTGTAGACTTATAGGCTAAGAGTTTAGGTGGATTTATTTTTTGTACTTTTTTTAAGCAATTTGAGTTCACCGTGTCCTGTGGTGTGACAAATGGGTTTATATAAAGTATTCCATGTGGTATCTCAATTAATATGAGATCCAGAAAATTGCACACCTTAAATTAAAGTAATTTTAAATAGCTAGTTAAGCTATGTTGACGCTTTGTTTCCAACAGTTATGCCATATATCCATATGCCAGCATCCTGTTGGGAAATGGATTAGTTATATTTACGTGGAACCCGATTTCAGTTTTATGTTTATATATATATATATTTATTTTTCTGCATTCTGTAATATCTTTATATTATGTATTTATATACAGTTCTTGATGAGAAGTGAGGATAACCGTCATACTTGAAACTGATAAAGTATATAGATGTTTTAATGGACAAAGTATGGTATTTGCTGTACCAATTATTAAAGCTGGATTTCAATTCCACTTATTTTTATTACTGTTTTTTTCTATTGCTTTTTTATTTACATCTATTCATTTCACAGATGAATTCATTTATCAGAATTTTTTAAACTCTAGAATTGTAACTTTTTTTGTGAAAAAAGCTGTTTATTTGATTATAAATGAGAAGTAAATGTCTTTATTGTCACTTTTGATTAATTTAATGCATATATAATGTGTTAATTTCTTACACACCCACAAATGGTTGTTATTTTGGTGAAACTGGTTATCAACTTCTAATTGCAAGTCGCCAACATTTCATTTAGTCTAAAATCTGTAACCTTGTTGTTTGAAAAAGCGCATCTTTTTTGGTATCCCCCTCACAATAGTTTCCTGCTTTCTTTGTGTCTGAGTTGTGTGTGTGCGTCTCTTATCTGTCTGTCTGCCACTGGCTCCCTCTCTTCTGTACATGTGTCTCTTATCTCCTCCTGTGTGTCGTGTCTGAGCGTGTCTGCTGCTTCAGGTCCCTCTTCAGGACCGGCTGCATTAGAGGAAGTTATATATAGTGAGCTCGTCAGGCAAGCCCTGCTCCCACGATCTCTCCGAATCTCTGTCTCCTGGGCGCCCGGCACGTTCGCTCTAATTATCCAGCACGCATTCGTCCGTCTTCTCTTTCTACGAGAGAGCGAGAGGCACCGTTACCTCCCATGGCTCAGCTCATCACAAATTTAGACTCTTCCCCCATCAAAAGACACAGAAGCAGTCACATTTGCCCCTTTAGCATGAATGCCAGCAGTCCGTTCCACCTTTAACTGCACCATAGAGATGTATCAGCTACTCTGCCGTTTGGAGGACATGATAGATTTTGGGGGTCTGAATATGTGCGCTTGTAAGCTCGTTGCCTGCATCAGTAGTTGCGTTCGGATGGGTGTGACTCATCTTCTTTGGATGTGTTCACATATGAATAAAACATTCACTCTCCTATTCAAGAGCATGTTGTTCTCTCACACGCACAAACAGATTTTTTTCCTTCCATTTCACCAAGTATGCTTATGGCCCAAATCTGTGGCCATCTGTGTCTCTCTTAATGCTTGGATATTTGTCAAGAATGATTGCGAGAGATCTGTATGTGTGTGAATGTTAGTATGGATATTCAGAATGGCATATTGCCTGCCATTTTTGAAAGGAATTTGACTGATCGTAAGCTGCTGTACTATATTTGCCTCAATGCACAGAGCAACCAGAATATCATATTCCATAATGCAGGGTGTCCTAAATGGAGGTTGATGAAAAGATTAAAGTTAAATGTGAAGATTTAGAAAAAGGGGCTGCAAATCTAATATTTATTTTTGATGGGACAGCGTTTAGACGGGAAACGAAGTGGGAGAGAGAGGGGGGGACGGGATCGAGAAGGGTTAGTGAGCCGGGACTCAACTCAAGATGCCCGTACGGTAACAGCGCTGTATGATGGCGCACTGCTACAGGGCTGTTGGTGCATGACAATTGCGAACATTTAACTCCAATGAAAATGTCTAAATTACAAAACACACACACAATGTGTGTATGTATTATTATATATATATATATATTAGTTGTGCATGTACTTATTTTATATAATATATTGCCTTAGAGATTTACAGTTCAAATCACAAATATAATTTGACAATTGCGCTTTATATATATTTTTAGAATGCACTTCATCTGTTTATTTGCATACATGAACGGTGAACATGCGAAAATGTAAATTCATTTTTGAAATTAATGTAATTTTTTTAGGGAGTACTTCAATACAATATTTAGCTTCTAAGGAATTTGGAATGCAATAGTTCTTTTTTTTTTTAATCCTTTGAGTTTGAGTTTGCTTCAACTGCCAAATGTTTTGATGTTTCTACAGGAAGATGCAATTAAAATGCAAAATAAAAAACATTTATAAAAATAAAAAAGCTTGACAATGTAGCACACTAGTTTACGGTGTATGCTATTTTTAAATATCACTTTTTTTAACTCCTAATGTCCCAAATTTGAGTCCTGGTTTGTGGACCTTTCCCAATCCCCTTCTCTCTCTCCCACATTGCTTTGTCAATACTTAACTGTCCTTTCACAGTACAATGCCAAAAATAAATCTTACCCCCAACCCCCCAACAACTCATATACTGGACTTCTTCAATCATTTGCATAAGTCACACCCATTTCTTACAATCGACTTGCAGCTCTCATTCAGATCTGCTTCCATACAAACAACAACAAAAGAACCGCAAGCTCCTGTCCTACTTTCATTTACAATAATCCATTTCACTTGGTTGTGCCTCACAACATAAAAGAAAGGATTCAGTCAGTACTTTTACGCTGTGATTGTGATTTAAGTAATTCCAATCAGTCACACCCCTTTTCCAAACACACCGCCCCCTCAAAGACATGGCCACAGTGACTGACAGGCACAGTAGCACTCCCAAGTTTTGATTTGCTGGTGCGCTAGCAGCGCTCAGACTCGCTATTTACAGAGCCTAGGGCTGATTCCTCATGACCCCCTTTTCAGTGATCTCTCCAGTGTAGGGACATTTAATGGGTTGTATTCTCAAAGTTATTTTACATAATTTTTATGCTGGAAGCAGGATGCTAATATTCCACTTGAGGATAGTTTTAATGTTTGTTTGTGTGTGTGTAGTTTGCTCACTCTTTTCCCACGTTACATTGATTCACATGGTCTTTCTTGAGTATATGTGTTTTGTTTTCTGTCTTCGTTTGCTGTGTTTTAAGAGGATTTTGAAGTCTGTCAGTCGCCTCATTCTTCTCTTGTCTATCAAACTGCTTGTTCTTGCTCTTGTAGGAGTGGCAGCAAATTAATCTGGGAATAAAACAAAACGCAAAACTCCTGTGTGCGTGCTATAGCTTTATTTTACATGATCAAATGCGCTTGTAAATTTAGTGTGGGAGATGACTGGAGGCTCGGTATCCTCATTTGAATTCAGCTCAGGCTTTGATTGGTAGCCCCTCCTGTGTTGTGGTCTTGATTTGAAATCTAAGAGCAGGTCTCATTGAGAAGGGCATTCAGAGACGGGCTCGTCTCAGTCATAGCAGGCCAGCCGTTGTGCTTATTGAGCAGCAGTCTTTAGGTAGTTTGTTTGTGCATCTTGAGTACTTTTATCTGGCTGAGGAATGACCAATCATTAGCAGATTTGTTTTTGTTTTAGTCCTTGTGCCTCCCTCTGTTTTTCTGCCCAAGTAAACCGTATAATCTCTGCCAACTTTTCTATTTTGACTGTGTTGGTGCTGGTTAGCAGGCTTTCTGTCTAAAGCATCTGGAGTTTTATTACCTATCTAGATAATACATGACCAGTGCCAAGAACAACAAAGCTGTGCATACATACGGACACCACCTAACATTCAACGTGATCCAGTAAGAAACAGATCATTTAAAAATGACTAGCTTAGTGATCGCTGGAATGGTAAGTTGTTTCAAGAAAAACTTCTGTAAAGTGGGAATGGCAGTTATAGCCACTGGGGAAGCAATTACAGATCTTTTATTAAACGTAATGGACTCCTGAGCTTTGTAATATTTAAAATAACATTCCTTTTGGAACATATTTTAAAGTGTAATTTATTCCTGCGATGCAAAGCTGAATTTTCAGCATCATTACTCCAGTCCTCTGTCTCACATGATCCTTCAGAAATCATATGCTGTTTTGCTGCTCAATAAACATTTCTTATACATGTTAAAAACAGTTAAGATTTTCTTTACGGTCACGTTTGATCAGCTTAATGTGTCCTTGCTGAATAGCAGCATCTAGAAGAAGAATAAATCTTACTAACCCCACACTTTTGAGCAGTGGTTTAGTTGTGGTTAACACGTATGATGTAGAACATGCAGATGGAAGTGAATCACTTACTTACAGAGTCCCGTGATTGTTTAGGATCAATTCTTAGATGTTTAACTGTATTTACATCATAGTTCATGTGCATATATTATAACCAGATAAAACACACATGATCTTTTATTCAATTTATTTTTAAAGCAGAATCCTAAAATTCACAAAGATGTGAATTGAAACAATGTTTACTATTCTACCATACACTTAAAAATAACGGTTCTGTGTTGGTGTCCGTGGTTCTGTGGAGAACCTTTAACGTCCATGGAATATTTTCATTGTACAAAAGCTATGGTGTAAAAGGTTTTTTATATTAAAATGTTCTTTGCACTAAGAAAAAATTGTTATTTTGAGAACAGTTCTTTGCAGAAAGTTTCTTCTATGGCATCATATGTATTTTATTTTTAGGAGTACAGTGACATGTAGCAGCTCAGCGTTGTGTATTTACTCTTATTGTGTGATTTGTTTCTGGTCTTAAGTGATCTGATTGAATTGGTCTTATGAGGCAGGGGAAGAGGATGAATATGTCAGATCAGGAGAGGTGAGCAGAGCGATCAGTGTGCTGTAACCGTATACACCCCCGAGACCCGGATCCGCACTGCTGAACCACCAAAAGCACTGCCAACGCTGATGCAGCACTTTTGGGGGAAATACAGATACAGGGAGAGAATCAAAGCATCCTGAATTCTGACCTCAAGATATCTGGAGCCTCTGAACGCTTCAGAGGTCAACGGCTTCCAATTAGTCTGATATCATTATGGGTCTGGATTTTTGGTTTATTGGTGGCAGTGACCGTGGAGAAGGGTCCAATCTGAAATCACCGCGGGCGGGGTTTCTCTACTCGGTCCTGTATGATGGAGAAGAGAACAGGATGAGATGGAGCATTTGAGAAGGGCCTGCAGCAGGACGCCTGTCATGGAGAGATATACGATGTCCTCGCAAGAGGGAGGGGAAGGTGTAGAGAAGAGGCTGATGCAGTGTACCATAGAGAATTTTGCGCAGTCAAACACAGTGAAAGTTCAATCTCTGGGGAAGTAACTGCACAGCTCATGGCTGCCACGGCCCTTATTGTTACTTCTCCCTGTTCTGCAAATAGAACAGTATTAATAAAAGTGGTGTGAACAAGTTTTTACTTTCCAGCCTACATCAGTACAGCTCATATATGACCCTGAACGACAAAACCAGTCTTAAGTGTCAATTTTTCAAAATTGAGATTTATGCATCATCTGAAAGCTGAATAAGCTTTCCATTGATGTTATGGTTTGTTAGGATCAGACAATATAATGTCGAGATACAACTATTAGAAAATCTTGAATCTGAGAGAGCAAAAAAATCTAAATATTGAGAAAATCGCCTTTAAAGTTGTCCAAATTAAGTTCTTAGCAATGCACATTACTAATATGATTTTAAATATTCACGGTAAGAATTTACAAAAATCTTCATGAAACCTGATCTTTAATTAATTTCATAGTGAGTTTTGGCATAAAAGAAAAATAATAATTTTGACCCATACAATGTATTTTTGGCTATTGCTACAAATATCCCCTTTAAGACGTGTCACACCTAATTTCACAGTTACACACAGCAACTTCTGGAATAGAATGTGGAATATGCACAATTAGCGGTAAAGCTCACATGCTTGATTTAACAACATGTGCACAGCACATCCACTTGGAGCAATCGAAAAAGACACGCAACTCTAGTTTACATGAATACAAAGATGTTTGTATATAGCTCATACTTTTTGGAGTGAAATATCACAGATATTGGATAAATATGAAAGTTTTAGTGTGCATGTGTTGATCGCCATCTTGCACATGCAGTCACACTTGATTTTAGTGTCCAGTTCTCAATATTAACTATGACTTTTGCCTCAATCTCCCAATTACTGCTTTTTTATAGTTAGTAAGGTAAAGTTTATAAGCTTTAAATACTGATAAACAACCAATATGCTATTATGCATCCATGCTAAACTAGTTAATAGTGAGAATTAGTCCCTATTCAAAGTGTTATTTTTCATCTAGGGTACAATTAGACTAGTGCGATGTCACTAAAACGCTGCTTGTTAATGTGGTTTCGTCAGATATCGGCGTGTTAGGGATGAATGAACACATTGCTTGTGAACTAGTAATTTGAATCAGACTCTCTTAATCAGTGAATCATTTAGAGCCACAACTTACAAGTTCCCAGCTGACTCTCACTGAACTGTGAATCCCAAATACTGTGCTTCAGACAGAATGCAGAAGTCTAATTGTATTGCACACTGAAATACAGTGAAAGCTCTCCATACGCTTGGCATACACTCAGCACATTCTCTTCTTGAAGATACGCTCAATCTTTTTCTTTTTAAACAGCTGACTCTGATCCCAACAGATTGTTTGTCACGGTCCTCATTGAGAGGCTTTTTATTATTAGCTGCTAATGATAATGAATTCCACGCTGCCAGCTGACTCCACCATCTTCCCGCTACCCCCCAGAACGTCTTCATCCCGTTCCTAATGTCTCAGAGAGCGATTAAACACAGTGGCTGGAAGGCTCCACTGCTGCTGAGATGGAGAGCTTCGCATCGGAGCAGGAACGGGATGTTTTGTTGTGGGGGCAGAGAGACGTTTTGGAACATTTGTTTTTCTGCTTTAGGGAGTTGATTTCTAGTGTTTCAGCACACTGTGCATCTTCTGTATAGTTTGCAGTGACACAGGGCAATGAGAGACGAGCCCTGCGGCTGCAGTTGAGTCACAAAACGTGGCAGCATGGATCCACAAACACATGACTCAGCTTCTCGCTGTTTCTATCAGTGTGCACGGGTGAATCTCGTCAAAACATTGCCAGTTCATATAGTGCTTCAAAATCATAAGGTCCTCTCTATATATGTGTGTTAATATCAGCCCATCCCTATTTTAAACGTCATGTGAAACTAGCTCTCTACGTCTTTGTTTATTTATGTATAATATTCATCATGATTGTACCTCTTGCAAGATGAAGATAGCCGCTCTCCATTCCCCTCCAGTGCCTCAGGGAAAACTGAGTATGTGTGTGGCACCGAGGGATCTGCTTTTCTCCCGCTGCTTGTCGTATGTTCAGTGATGGGGGTGGATCAGGGGACTCAATGATCCATTTAACCTCGACCTTGGAGGTTGTGAGAGGATGGCAGAGCTGCAGACGGAGGAGGAGAGATTCATTCGCTGTGTGTGAATGTGAGCGTGGGGTGGTATTTCTTTCATTGCATTCATTTCTCTTACTTGGCCTTCCGCCCTGGTTTTTTCTGCATCAGCATTTCTTGTTTGGTTTGGCCATTCACTTACAAATGGTACTACTGTGTATGGTATCCGTATCAAGGAAATTCCATGGTGCTGCTGAATCATTTCTGTGATGGGTGAATCACTTTCCCCATTAATTATATAACATGCTACAACTTCCATGTCCAAACCTCTGCCATAAACAAACCATGGTATTACTATGGTGTAAGGCTCATTGTATTACCATAGAACATATCCTTGTCATTAGACAGAAACTGAAATTAAAGTTTTCATTTAGATGTAAACTGGAATAAAATATATTTAATTTTTTTTTAAATAACACTCAAATAGAAATTGATCTGTATGCAAATAGTGCATCAAGTTTTTTATCAACCATAGTTATGTTTTTACTACAATTCCTTGTTAAATTAAACATTTAAATGTATTTTAATAACACGTTTATTTAAATGTACAATAAACGAGACTGAGGTTAAGTAAAAATATAATGAATATAGTGCATATTAAGCTAAATGTTCCTCTCTAGAGTTATATTCTTCTAACAGACAAACTATGGACATTGAATGGCTTTCTGAGGTAAATGCAACATTACATGTTATTTTTTTACGATATAATGAAACGATGTACGTTGAAAAACACAATTTAATTTTTGCCAAAACTGAAAATTCGTTGCATGATTACCACAGTACCATGTCTAGAAGCCCATGGTATAATCATGGGACATGTCTAAAAATAAACGCCATTGGCGTTAGGGATGCACTGAATGTTCGGCAACCTAAATTGTTTGGCCGAAAATAGCAAAGGCTGAATAAATTTTTCCGAAAAATGACGTGACGCGATCAAATAGAGGTGCGCACTAATGCAGAAAAGACGTCTGCAGTGTGAAAGTATTTAAAACTGTCAGAAAGACACAAAATTCATTACAAGCACGAAGCACCAACAGCGATAGACTGCTTAGCGCTGCATCTCATGTCCGATAAGAAGAGGAAGGGTGGTTGTTGCTGGTTACTGTGATGATTGAAATCCTGAAATGGCCTCAAACGATCAGTAAATCAACTCCCAGACTGTTATGATTTCTAATACACGCACTAATCGCATGTATTCAAACAGAGCTGCATGAGCTTGTTAGCCTGAGTTCAAAGTCCAAAATCTGCAAAAAATCAGATTTCAAAATCTGAAAATCTGCGATGAAACAGTTACTCGTCAGTAACATTTTTATAATTATTTTAAAGACATGTGACAGTGATACGTGCGGCAAACATCTTCCCAAATTCGTCATGAGAATCATTTAAATATCTGCATGCTGTTGTCAACAAAAAGAAGCACTAAGATACTCCTGCAGGTTTCTGCCAAAATAAAAACTAATGAAAACTAACAACTCCATCAACATTATAAATGCTAATATTGTCATTTTACTGTTGTTCTGTAAAAAAAAAGACCATAATAATGATAAAAATAATCGCCCTACAACGGCTACATTTATTATAACATTCACACAGTGTTAAAATTGTGATCTGTAATATATTCTAATGTTTTAAAAGAAGTATCTTCTGTTCAGCAAGGCTGCATTTATTTGTACAGTAAAGAAAATACATGCCTGATTCAAGAAGGGGTCTCAAGAATGGCCAAAATATATTAGCCTCTTTTAGTAACTTATTCACTTTAAGTTAAATTGTGCTTTGTTAGTATAATGTCTGATAGAATGTAAAAAAAAAATCAGTTTTAAGTAAATATTTGTAAATTGTTGTTTTAGAAGTTATTTTTTTATTTGAAAAGCAGGACAAAACGGAAAAAAGCTTATTTTGGCAATTTCATTTATTCAATGGTAAAAACAAGGCAAAATAGGCCTACATGGGGAAAATAAAAGCGAAAAACCATGTTCGATCTTCGCCTCTGCTTCGGCCAAGAATTTTCATTTCGATGCATCCCTAATTGCCGTGGTACAGTCTTAAACTGTTAAAATCAAATCACTTTTATTGTCACATCACCACAGCACAAGTGCCTTGGTGAGTGAAATTCTTGCGAGCGTGCTCCAGACAGTGCAAAAAAAACAAAACAAGACACAACAATTTACATATGGACAGTACGTATTTACAGACTGTACCATTACTGTTATATTACCATTGTGCTTTTTGGCACTGTTTAGCTCCAGCCTTGTTCTCTTTTTCTCACTGTGAGGTGTTATGGGTAAAGCTAGTGTACTCTGATAAGAGTGTTTGCATTTCTCTCTCTCACACACACACACACACACACACACACTTCCCCTCAGCCAGCATTGTCTCGCTCCTCTGTGGTTTTCAGAAATAGCACAGATGTGAGATTCTAAGAGGTTTTTCTCCGTGCTGGTCAGTCCAGAAACAGATGGGCTGTCTGTATAGCCGTTCTTCTCCACTGCAGCCTTCAGCCGCTCTACAGGAACACCAACTTTATTTGAACACATCTTAAGCTTCCTCACACTGAGTTTATAACGGTCTTTCCATGTTTATTCTACTTTCGTGGCCTGTTGGTTTCATTTTTCTCTCCCACTGTCCTGTGTTTAGATTAAAGGTGCTCTAGGGGTTAGTTTGGAATGACATACTACTGTACTATTCATACTATTTCTGCAGTAACTGTACTGTGCACAGTATGCAGATTTCCCCTGACTTGGGGATTGATTTGGGAAATGTGCGGTATACAACAGGGCTCACAGCATGAAATTTGTTTTCCATAATGCATTGCTAATCTCCTTATTGAAGAATTGTTTAAAATGAAAAATGCTAATCATCCATTATTTCTAAGAAATTGTACATCACTTAATGAATTACACCTAAAACATGAGATCAATATGGCAACATGTAGCACACTGCATTTTCTTTTGACTTGTAGTGTCCCACTTTATATTAGGTGTCTTTAACTACTATGTAGGTTAATTAAGATGCAATGTACTTATGTTGTAGATGTAGGGTCAGCAGTGTAATATAACTACAGAAATTAATTTACAGATGTAATTACATGCAGGTATTTTTTTTAATTAAAGGCATGCATGCATTGCTTTAAATAATGAATGAATTAATTTAAATGTTGGTATGTAGTAGTCACATACAGTATACTGTAACCTATTTTAATTAAAATGGCAGATAGTACTGTGCACTATAGGCAGCATGCTAGTATTCGATTGCAAACAAGCTATTTTTTGCTTTAAACTTATCCAGCTTTCTAATCAACAGAAGTATTCTTGAATGTTATACTGCCACCTATTGGTGTGGATGAAGCATAATTACAGTGGTTTTAACAAAGCCATGCACCAATTCTGTAACGAATGTACAAATTATGAAAATGGAGTTAGCAAAATAAAGTGGGCAGTATTCAGCTGGTCATGTGATCTCAATGAAATGAATAGATAGATATTTAGATCTATACATAGATCTGTTCTTTGTGTATCTCACTGCTAGTTAGTTGCTATTGCTAGTCAGAGTCATTGGCTGCGTCTGAAATCGCATGCTAAGTAGGTACTACTTTTGAAAGTAATTGAGTGTTATTGGGAAGTATGAGATTGCGGATTCAGCCATTGTCATTCTAGAAAGCATTTGATTGGACAAACCTCTGTGTAGTGCAGGATGAGTCATCAGTATTTTTGGCTTGCCTCCTATAAGAGAGAGGCTGTATATTTTAAATGTGCCAAGGAACAAACGCCACTAAACTCTGGTTTAGAGTTTAAGTAAAGAGTGCAGATCTATGAGAGCTGTCAGGGGCATCGTTGCTTGTGTATGTGTGTGTGGCCTTATCATTGTGGATGTTCTGACAGTCCTCGAAGCAGCAGACTTGTATTGCACTGCATGCTGATAAGTACAGGACAAAGCTGTGCAAGAGAATGGGAGGGAGAGAGAGAGAGCGATTGCTTGTCTGGCACAGTGATGTGAGCACAGGTCGTTTCTCAGAAATCCCAAGGTCTACGCGCAGAGATTAGGCGGGCGAGCTGTCAGCCAGACAGAGCCCACGCTGCTGCTTAATCCTGTTCGTTTAAACAGCGAGAGACAAGCAAACAATGCTGAAAACAAGCACAGTAACTGACTGCATTCACAGCGGTGTTCACTAAGCCCCAAATCTCCACTTTACGATGCACTGGATTTCCCGGTTTAGACCTCAGGCCTGCAAGGTTAAAAGGGACCAAGCAATTGAGCATTCACGGTTACAAAGTTTAGTCTTTACAACTTAACTTTACCACACAGACAAGGTGGAATTACAATAAGCACTTTTGCAAAAATAATTCTGCTTTAAAACCCTCCAGAATGTCTCCATAGACTTCCATTGTAAGTGCATTACTGCCATTTAAGATTTTTGCTCACCCTCGCCATTTATCGCACTCATTTTATTTTAAACCTGTATGATTTTTTCTTTCTACAGAACACAAAATAATATATTTTGAAGAATGTTCATACCATTAGAGTCAGTGGGGTTCAACACAATATTGGACCCCATTTACTTTCTTTGTAAAAACATTTATTTATATTTTTTTCCTAAAATATCTTGAGTGAGCTTGTGTAAGTGACATTTTTGGGTGAACTTTCCCTTTTAAATTATATCAGATAGAAAAACGGATAGAAAGCACAATTTAAACCAACTGGATCCACTTTATCTTGAAATTGAGCTTATATCTCACAAGTCTGACTTTTTTTCCACAACTGAAAGATATAAACTAAAAATTATGAGACATCATTTTGAGATGGAAACTTGGGACTTTGAGGAAAGAAAAATCAGAATCACAAGATTATTTCACTCAGAAATGCTAGAAACAATGTCTGAATTGTGAGAGTCACAATCACCTTTATTTTTCTCTTCTATGGTGGAAACTGGCTTCCATTAAAAGATGCTTAATATACGGTGGAACCAACAAACTAGACATTTTTTTTTTTGAAGCCATGTGTGGCCCATCAACAGTCAGTGGACAAAGTGTGGAAAGGATGTGAGGATTGAGAGGGAAAAAGGAAGAGCCGCTGAGAGGAAGGTGGGACTCAGAAGGTGATAATCAAAGGAAGGACCACAAAAGATTTTGAAGCCTGTGATGCATTGTGGGTGAGCGTCACTTTAGAGCTGGTTTGGCTATGGTGAATCGGTCACTGTCGCCTCCTGTGGGGGAAGCGTTATTGTGTCTATTTCTGTCGTCAGCATCTGGCGTGGTGATGTCAGGAATGTAATCCTCTAAAGGGGCACGTGAGTGCTAAGCCTGGATTGAGATGGCCGAGAGCTTCGACCTGTCACATGGCATAGAGACGCACTCAGGAGAAGGAAGCAGAGCAACAAAACAAGAGCACTCATGCATTTAGGAGTATGAGAATCTCACACAGCACTGTGGGAGAAGATGCTTGTGTCACAGTTTGCTGTCAGGATGAGAATGCAGATGGAAGGGGTGTGTGAAAATAACAACAGCCCATAATCAAAACCGATTCTGTTGTTACAATGACAGGACACATGTCAGAGCTTTTTTCCCTACAATATTTTTTTCAGACCTTGCAATTTGTGCCATTTTTGCATCTGTTGTGAAAGTCGGCGTGAAATTAAAGTTACAATCGTCTCTTCTTCACTCTTGTGATGCGTATACAAGTAAAACCCCTTGAAAATGAGCAAAAAGCCCCCCTAAACGGCTCATTAAAACACGCCCCCACATGTCTACGTCACGATGTGGAAATATTTGCATAAGGCGTGGTTTCAGTAACCGCAGTAGTGTTGAAGCAGCCGTGACCGGGAGAAGCTGTGAACAGCAACGCATTTTATGCACGACTGTTTCGTGAACTTAGGAGAGGAGGTAATTCTGACTCTCCTATGACAATCTGGCGCTTCTGAATCAGCGACTGTATGTTTTGTTATTAGTTTAAGTATTTGTTATTGACTGTTGCATGTGTCTGTGTGTGTGAGAGAGAGAAAGAGGGTCACATCTCAGCACATCAGCTATCTTAAAGGAACACTCCAGTTTTTTTGGAAATAGGCTCATTTTGCAACTCCCTCTAGAGTTAAACAGTTGAGTTTTACCGTTTTTGAATCCATTCAGCTGATCCTTATGATTAGATTATGGATCCTTATGATCCATTCAGCTGATCCAGCTGATTTTTTATGTTTATGCAAATCACTGCTGTTATCAGCTTCAGAAACAATGGCGCTGTAATGGTTTTTGATGGTCATGTGCTGTCGAGTTGATTATTTTGTCTCCGCATTACACGAAACAGATGTCTGACAACAACAAGCAGTTTCAGATGAAACATCAGGCATTGATTATGACACAGACCGCAGTGCTTTTGTTTGACTGAAGATCGCTTGATATTTGCGGCAGCAGCCAGTGGCGCATTTCATTTTAAAGTTGAGCTTTCCGTTTTATTGCTTGCCTGAAGAATTTCAGCTTCCATCTGAGAGAAACGCTCAGCAGGCTCACCGGAGTTGCGTTTTCACTGCAGTATATTGGGTGTTGTTATGAGACTGTATTTTTAGTCCTCTCAACTGTTACGCAGAGAGAGGAGGAATGTGGAAATTTCACTGGAGAAACTGGTGCTGCATTATAAGAGTGCAAAAATGTATCCGAGTGATTCGTTCTCTCTCAAACCTTTTCCTCGTCTGTGTCTGGTCTTGTCTAGTCGTGACCGTGATGGCTCTAATAAGGTCATGTTGGCAGTGCACTACTCCAACTATCAGCTGCCAAATGGCTCTAAAACGTCTTTGTATCAACACCCTTGAGCCATGAATCAGGGAATTTGTCTCTTCCAACATCATTACATCTCTCACTCTGGTTTTATTTGCTCTGTCTACTTTATCCATCCTTAAAGGGGTCATCGGATGCCCATTTTGCACAAGTTGATGTGATTCTTTAGGGTCTTAATTAAAAGTCTCTAACATACTTCGGTTAATTTCTCAATGGTAGTGAAAGAGACTTCAAAGAGACCAGTAACGTTAATCCTCTGCGTCTTCAGTGGCTTAGATGTCAGGAGTAAATGACGAATGCTATGTTCATTATTACCTCCAAAAACAAAACACCTCAATCGCTTAATCGGAGACATCTTGTCTTTCCCTGCACCGAAGTCGACACAATGGCGGACGGATGACGGCTCACTCAGGGCGAGTCTAAGGTAAGACTGTTTGAGACTGTCAAAACAACTATGTCAGTGAGAGCCGGAGGGGATACAGGCCTGTCTTCACTGCTAGAGACGACACACACACACACCAACAGCTCATACTGCTGTCTGTCTAGCAGATTTTAAAACAGTGATCACACAAATTTCTTCCTTGATTTTTTAATAGGATGTAAACCCTTTGTATACACTTGCCAAAATAAATAGTTGATTTTCAATAATTTAAAGACAAAGGGAAATTAATGTTTTGCACCCGATGACCTTCATTTGAAAACCAGATACAGAATTTCTGAGGAAAGTCATGATTAGCCTCTTTTGAGAATACATTTGAATAAACTAAGCTGTTTTTATGCTTTCAAATAATTAGACACACATTTTTATTAACAAAACATGGTGAAAGTTTAAAATCTTAAAACGGCCACATTCATGAAAGTGGATAATATCTTTGCCCCCTTTTTTATTTCCCTACACCAGTCTCTCCTAATGTCTCAATCTTCATCAAGCAGCGTGACGACGCAGCCATAATATAAATTGGTGATTGGGACAGGCTGTTTGAGCTATGCGTTTTAAAACGAACACGCACTAGTGTGGTAGCCTAACAGATGTGTAAACGGAAAACTATTTGCGTAAGGTAAGAGTCTTTTGAGACTGTCTGAAATGTATGTCAGTGAGAGCCGGAGGGGATACAGCTCTTGCTCTGGTCTGTCTTCACTGCAGCCTCTCTAGAGAGAGACACACACACACACACCAACAGCTCATACTGCTGTCTGTCTAGCTTTGAGTCTGTATATAATTGTCAACAAGCTGAAAAAATAAAACCAATATTTTTAAGAATGTAATCTTGTTAAAACTAATTTCATAAAATTGGAATCCAAAAAAGTATCGTTCAGGAACCAGTATCGGTATCTAAAATTTTTCTTGGAGTATTATGTTGTTGGCGTAGTATTATTTTAACATGGTAATGCCAAAATCTATTTAGTCAGGGTACCGCCATATTAAATTTTTGATAGGGATAAAGATGTAGTGTTGAATGATTTAGCTGTTGTTTAACATGCCAATTATTCATCTGACATTTTTTTTTTTTTTTTTACAACTTTCAAGTTGATAAAAATGACATGGGATCTAGGCATGGCGAAGACTGCAAACTCGACCCCTCACAGCATCATTTTCATTATTATAAAATTCAATATGGTGTCTAACCTGCCTTAGGTCTATATGATTCATGTGGGGACAATTGTTTGTGTGACACTGTGGACACTTCTGGTGTTTAACTCCAGTTAGCCATGAAGACAGTAGTGCAAACAGCAAGGAAAGTCACAAGGTTAATGGCTATAGAGGTGCTGTCCTCGAGTCGAGGCAGCCATATTGCCATCCTGCTCTTTCTGAGGTCTGGGCAAAGTAAACATGCTCTCTTCCTCTCCTACGCTCTACTCTGACCTCTGCCGTATCGTCTACGTTGGGCTCATAAAGCTGGCTTGCCGAGCATGCTGGGAAGAGCATGACCCAGTGATCTAGCAGAGAGCTGCCCTTTCACCTCTGACCGCCCCTCAGCACTCGAACCGCTCTCTATAAACTGCATCGGATGGGGTTATCCCGCCTCTGCAGGCGAGAATGGAAATGTGTTACAGGGAAATTTGCTTCAAAGCAAAGTCATTAGCTCACCTGTTTACTGTTGTAACCGCCATGGAGTGACTATGAAACCAGAAACATACTAGAACGAGAGCAGTTCCTCTTCCACAAACCTGCGTTCTCAAGCTGTTTTTGACTGGGTAAAAAGGGGGTTGTTTTATACAAACATTGAGGAATTTTAACCGAAGTATGTAACTGACATTTCATGGTGATCCTTAAGAATCACACCAACTTATGGAAAATGGGAATTCAATGTCCTCTATAATAGTTGAGCAATATTCTCTTCAAATTGTTGCACAGTCACAACTGTGGTCCTTTTGTTTACAATGATGCCCACTGTTGCGCTGTATTGCATATTGCAGTGATTTGGTGCCTTGCATAGGTTGTTTGCATGAGCAGGGTTTGTTTGGTTTCAGACAAATTTGAGGTGTCCCATCTTGTTTTGGCTTTTGGGAAATGCAGCTGTGATTGTGTTCTCGAAGCTTGCCAGATACACATCCACACAGTACTGATCTCTCCTCTCCCTCTCTCTCTCTTTGTGTGCGAATAGCTGAGATGCCTCTGAGGTGTTTCCATAGAGATGAGAACATTTCAACAAATCGTCACTCATGTCGGCAGAACCCGAGCTCGAGAACACATGGACCCGTCCTCTCACAGAAACTCTGTTATTCTGTTCCAAATGTAGTGAGCTGCCGTGCCGCCTGCTGCCCACAGAAGCAGCATCCTAACACTCACGGAAGTTTGTTTTTAGCATGTTGCTAAGCTAGCAACACAATACTCAATTACAATACAAAACTTGTAGGTAGGTATGTGTAGCCTATATATAATAATATAATTTAATTATATACATTTTTATACACATTTGAGAATAAATGTTTATAAATTATACATTTATTCATATGCATTTATTTATTCTTATAAATACATGCATACAAATTTATATTATTAAATCGCATACGTTAATGGATATGCAATTATAAATTAAATGTGTGACACACAATTGCTAATCAGCCAATCACATGGCAGCATTTAGGCATCTAGATGTGGTGAAGACGACTTGCTGAAGTTCAAACCGAGCATCAGAATGGGGAAGAAAGGGGATTTAAGTGACTTTGAACGTGGAATGGTTGTTGGTGCCAGACGGCTGGTCTGAGTATTTCAAAAACTGCTGATCTACTGGGATTTTCACGCACAACCATCTCTAGGGTTTACAGAGAATGGTCCGAAAAAGAGAAAATATCCAGTGAGCGGCAGTTGTGTGGACGAAAATGCCTTGTTGATGTCAGAGGTCAGAGGAGAATGGGCAGACTGGTTAGAGATGATAGAAAGGCAACAGTAACTCAAATAACCACTCGTTACAACCAAGGATATACAGAATACCATCTCTGAACGCACAACACGTCGAACCCTGAAGCAGATGGGCTACAGCAGCAGAAGACCACACCGGGTGCCGCTCCTGTCAGCTAAGAACAGGACACGGAGGATACAATTCACACAGGCTCACCAAAACTGGACAATAGAAGATTGTAAAAACGTTGCCTGGTCTGATGAGTCTCGATTTCTGCTGCAACATTCAGATGGTAGGGTCAGAATTTGGCGTAAAGAACATGAAAGCATGGATCCATCCTGCCTTGTCTCAACGGTTCAGGCTGGTGGTGGTGGTGTAATGGTGTGGGGGATATTTTCTTGGCACACTTTGGGCCCCTTTAGTACCAATTGAGCATTGTTTAAACGCCACAGCCTACCTGAGTATTGTTGCTGACCATGTCCATCCCTTTATGACTACAGTGTACCCATCTTCTGATGCTACTTCCAGCAGGATAATGCACCATGTCACAAAGCTCAAATCATCTCAGACTGGTTTCTTGAACATGACAATGAGTTCACTTTTCTGTCAGCTTTTCAGTCGCATGCGTGGATGTTAAAAAAAGATTTCATAACAGCATTTAAGTCTTTATTCAAAACATAACTATTCTCATACAAAACAAATGAAACCTGAAACTTTGCTCAATACTGTTCCACCCAAACCATGAATGTGACCCTGTGATAAGGGAGCGTTGTATAATACACAGAGTTGTGCATGTGTGCGAGTGCAAATTTTTTGTGAATAATACCAAGATTAGGGATCATGTGATTATAGCTTGTTGAGCTTTGCGCCGTTTCATGCTTGTATTTCCTGAACCCTCTCCTCTTGTACTTTTCCACTCTGTGTGTGTGGGCACAAAGGTGTGCTGCCAGACCTCCTGTGATGAAGGACTGAAGGCTAATGAACCGTAGGGAGAGACACTCCAGCGCTCTCGGGCGCTCAAACACACTCGTATGAGTTCAGCTGTCCATGAGAATGTCACACTGAACTGGTTCACACCCCTGTAGAGACTGGCCTCTGCTTTCTGTGACATTAGCCAAGTATTCAAGAGGACACAGCGGCATGATTTGAGGTTTCTCTGCTTTTTATGCATGCATATGTATTTTGTGGCCTGAAATGTATTTGGACCCTTAAACTATCCCTTTAAGCATGACTTAAAAGTTTTTTTTTTTTAATATATATTTTGTTTTTGAGTGAAATTAAATGCTTATGTGCACTGTGAGGACTCTGAATATAACTCCCATGACTAATCCGACTCCCATTTTTACTGAGAACTGAGTTTCCCGTACACTGAAGTTTGTTTTCCTCAAACTCTTGAGTTCTGGTTGTTGGTGTTTTTCACAGCTTTAGGTCAGTAATAGTGTCTCCCTCCAGCAGGGATTTAGACGCATTGAGTCATTGAGAGGAAGAGAACACTTTCACAATCATACACCCCATCATCCTCGTGATCAGTTTCACAATCCTTCGAAAGGTCCTTCCTTTTTACCGTAATTGGTTTAGTGGGGGATTTTGGCAGTTTTCACACTGCAGCTGGAAATGGGTCATATGTACTTTTTTACCCTTTTCTCCTTCCTTTTTACCGTAAATTTGATAATTATAGTTTATGTGAACTGTCAGGAGTTTTTCAACAATTTCACATCAGACTAACACTATAATTCATAATCGCTCTTGATTTACACTTGGCATTACTAAAATGTGTTTTTATCTCTATTTATAATAAATTACAAGTTATTTATATTTTCTTTTAACATTTCTTATACAATGTTTGGAAACTCAACTGTGGATATGTCGAATTTAGTTATCTCTAGTTATATTTATAGTCTTTGTTTAATGTGAACATAATTAACATCAGTCTAACGTGCTTTATATGTCCGTTTGTTTTACCCTTGGTGTTAATCGTTAAATATTTTGATAAACTATATGAAGTGTTAATAAAACTATTTGAAGTTTTACAACCAAAAATGTATTTAAAACCTTTTAAAAACTTTTAAGTGTAACACTTAAGTGTTCAGTTTTACAAAACAAATAAATTTCGGTGCATGTGGTGACACTTTGAACAGTGAGAAGTTACATTTTTATACTAAAACTAAATGCAAGTATTCTAATTTTGATTTCGTAACTAAAGTAAATGTATCTTTTATTCATGTGATGGACTTGAAGTGAATCCTGGGTTAGTGTAGCAGTATCTTCCGTTCAGACCAAAACATGGTTGAAAGGTCACATTAAAAAGCAAACAAACTCATGAATACATATTTGAACGGAAAGTGTGCGAGTGGGATTTCGGCTTGCAGTGTCGTGTGTATGTAGCCGTCTTGTCTGCCAGTATCACGTCAGTCGGTCGCAGGACAATGAGAGGGTTGTGACGCTTCACACACCTTTATCTTGCACAGATTTGTGTAGGAACAAGTGGCCATTTGTGACCTGGTGTGACTGTTTGCTCAGAGATGTGAAACTAGCCTGATGTAAAGGTCAGGAGGAATTGAACAGACTGCTAAACCTTTAGAAAAGCACATATTCAAAGTGAATAGGCAAATGTTTGTCTGGTTCTGTGCCGTCTGTCAGCTTCCTAAACTATGACGCTTACAGTAATCAAGTCCCTGAAACACGTACCCATGAGAGCGGCGGATTAAACTGCATTCTCTCTCAGGGTCACACGCACACAAAGCATTGCATTCTGGGAATCCCTGTGATGTGACCGCCTGGTACAGTACCACCGTGGATTTTCGGCTGTATGACCCTCATCTTTAAAACAGCACCGTATTACAGAGTATCTGTATATTATCATTATTTATTGTTTTGACCTTTCAGCAGTATTACAGACAATTTAAGACTATTAACTTCTTAAAAACAAATAACGGTAAAAGCACTTTATTTAGATTTTATTGTGAATCATCTGCACTAAATAGACCAGCAATTTAACAACAATTTAAGCAAACGGTTTAAAATAGAAAAATTACTAATCTATAAAAATCTATCTATATAGATTTTATTTTTGCTGAAAATCCAAAAAAAGTGTTTAAAATAATTGTTTTGGACAATAATAATAAATAATCCGACAATCCGACGACGTTTTTTTATATTAAATAATTGTTTTAATTTTGGTTCATCCATCCATAACAATGATGTAAACAATATAAATATTTTAGTAATAATAATACGCTGCACTAAATTAATTCCTCTTTGTGATTTGTTTGGGACATGTCTTAATCTACATTAAAACAGAGTAATGCAAACATATAATTTTCATACGCAAATATTATAAGAGATCTGTAAATATAGTAAAATCTGGTAACACTTTACAATAAAGTTCTATTTGTTAGCATTAGTTACCTTATACCTAAAAATAAGTTTTAAATGTTGTAAATAAGAGTATTTTACACCTTAGAAATTTCACATTTAATTCAATGTGTAACTTGCTGTTTCTTTGTAATCGTGAAATTTACTCTCCATTTCTGTACGTCTGTATATTAGTCTGCTTCAACTAAGATTAATAAATGATTTTTAATTAGCTTATATTGTTTTTATAATGACTAACAAAGAAAATCATTGTTAGTTAATGTTGGTAAATGCATTAACCGTAACACTAGGGTAAGGGAACACTCTTCACTATTAACTAGTTGCTTATCAGCATGATGGCTGTTTATTAGTGCTTGTATAGCAAATATTAATGCATTATTCTGTATGACCATATTCTATACCCCTTAACCCTACCTAAACAACTACTCCAACACCTACCTTACATACTATCAATAAGCAGCAAATTAGGGGTTTATTGTTTAAACTCTTCCCTAATCTAAAATGTTACCATGTGAACTAATTGTGACGTTTTAGCAAATCTCTAATTGTTGACACATTTCTACTGTCATACTGTCCAGCCCTAATTTTCCATCTTGCTATTTTCCATGTTTTCACAGAATTACAGCCCAGACCTGAGGTTAGGGACTGATTATTGGCCAGCCTAAAAATACATGTGTTTTGTGTATTTTACGGGTGTTATTTTGAAGTCAGTCACAGTCATCTCAAACAGGTGTCTGTGGTTACAGCAGACCTCAGAAGCACATTGTGACTGTATTTTACAGTGGTGTGGTGTGGACCAGTACGGCCTGTGTTTGGTCTGTTTCACATCACCCCTGTAGAGTCCAGACATGTTACAAGCTGGTTTAACAGCGGCTCACAGATGGACAGACATTGTAAAAGTTGAAATAGGCCATGATGGGATTCTTGTATTGGGCGTAAAGAGTCTAGGTTTGTGTTTTTAGTTGTTTTACTGTCCAGGCTGAGGTGTGGGCATCATGTTTGGGGCCTGCTGGGTGGTTTTTCCTCATGGTTTAAAATAGAAAACCAGAGGCCACACATACACAAGGGACCGGACCGGCGGGGTGTTTCCGAACATCAGAGCTGTACTTTCATGTGTGTGTTTGTATGCTGTACTTATTTATTTAGGCAATGCTGTGCTATGTTTTCGCTCTCTCTCGCTCTCTCTCGCTCTCTCTCGCTCTCTCTCGCTCTCTCTCGCGCTCTCTCTCGCTCTCTCTCTTGCGCTCTCTCTCGCTCTCGCTCTTGCGCTCTCTCGCTCTCTCGCGCTCTCTCTCGCTCTTGCGCTCTCTTGCTCTTGCTCTTGCTCTCGCTCTCTCTGCTCTGCGCTCTCGCTCTCTCTCGCGCTCTCTCTCTCGCTCTCTCTCATTGCTAATCACTGCTATGTCATAGATTAATACAAATATCAAGAACTCATTAAAATGTTATTTAATCATTTTTTAAATAATGATTTTTAGTACACGGATTAAACCAATTTGGTGCTGTATTGATGTCTGATTTTGTAGTGGTGATAAACTGTGGGTATTTTCATGATATATGATCCACCTTTGCAGTGAAGGTGTTTATGGGGGAACATAAATCCGGTTTTATTCTGAATGGAGGAACGGGGCTCTGGTTTGTTTTTATGGCAGATCTTAAAGTCTCTCTCTGTTTAATAGTGTAAAATAACAGTAATTGACAAAAAAATAAATAAATAATTAAATGCAAATATATGATACAAATTAAATAAAATGCAAATATATACCGGCAGCCATATCACCCTGCAGCCCAAGACTGGTTGCCCACTGAAGCTAAGCAGGGTTGAGCCTGGTCAGTACCTGGATGGGAGACCTCCTGAGAAAACTAGGTTGCTGCTGGAAGAGGTGTTAGTGAGGCCAGCAGGGGTGCTCACCCTGTGGTCTGTGTGGGTCCTAACGCCCCAGTATAGTGATGGGGACACTATACTGTAAACAAGCACCGTCTTTCGGATGAGACGTTAAACCGAGGTCCTGACTCTCTGTGGTCATTAAAAATCCCATGGCACTTCTCGTAAAGAGTAGGGTGTAACCCCGGTGTCCTGACCAAATTCCCACCACTGGCCCTTGTCAATCATGGCCTCCTAATAATCCCCATCCACTTGATTGGCTCTATCTCTCTCTCCTCTCCACCTGTAGCTGGTGTGTGGTGAGCGCACTGGCGCCGTTGTCCTATGGCAGCCGTCGCATCATCCAAGTGGATGCTGCACACTGGTGGTGGTTGAGGAGAGACCCCCCCACATGATTGTAAAGCGCTTTGGGTGTACAACAATACACAAAAAGCGCTATATAAATGCATCATTCATTAATTCATTCAAATAATGCATTTAAATGACATTAATCAAATGATTCATTACCTATTTTGTAGTCTCGTGTAGCCAGACCTTCAGGCTGACGGGTGAAGGTCTGGAATAGATGATGACCACGTTCGTTGGCCAAGTCCCGCCCATGAGGCAGTTTGACCGACCGTCAAACAACCAATCACAGTTCGTTTAGTTCAGCGTCACGTTTCGGGCCGTGGAAATGTCGCCACAACAACAGACCGGTGTGTGAGAAACTCTGGGATGTATTTTAAAGATTCTATGGTGCAAACTTTAAATATTTCACATACTTTTGTAAATCCAGCGTTTAGTTGACTCTGATAAGCGTTCGTTATCACATTTTAAACACGACGGCTTTCTTCTTTCGCGAGGGGGTTTGGCGACACAGCATATTTGTTTCCAGGCGGAACGTTAAAAAACATGACACACACTTATCCCGGATATCCTGTATAATTCAACCAATCTGAGGACGACTTCGATACTACTGAAGTGTTTCCAGATAAGTGCACCATATGCATCAGTCTGAGGCTGAGACTACTTATTTTGTAACTTAAAACTGGTTTTATTTTTTGCATTAAATGTTTTATTCATGTAATAGTAATATTATGTGAGAAATATTAGTCACTAAACAAGATAATTATGTATATGGATGCATGTGTGTGTGTGTGTGTGTGTGTGTGCGCATGCATACACTACCAAAAATTTGGTATAATTAAGAATTATTTTTTTTGTTGTTTTTGATCAGCATATTATATTTTTTTTTTTTGAAGGATCATGTAACACTGACGGCTGCTGAAAATCAGCTTTGCATCACAAGAATACATTTGAAAATATTTTCAAATAGAAATAAGATTTAGAATTGTAACAATTTCAATAACTTTTTTTTCCATCAAATTAATTCATCCTTCCATTTCAGTAATGCAATACAGTAACAGAGTTCCTCACATTGTGTCAAGCAGAAACCGTGTGCGGTCTCTATCGTTACAGTGCTTTTAACACGTGGTTGTGTCCTGCGCTACAGGATGTACTTGTATAGGGTGTGTTTTGTCAGGTCTGTGTGAGTATAAGAGCAGTAAACAGAACGGCCAGAGCCACAGGAAGCTCGTCTCCAGCACCGCTGCTACATTTCCTTACAGGGCCAGCAGGACATACAGTGAAAGTGTCTGAACTATGAGCAAATATAAGAGGAAGAGACTAGTAGAGAGTGCTTGTGCTGAACGAGGTCAGATTCACTGGAATGAGAGCCTCATTTCCACACAATGTCTCTGTTGTTCATGTTTGTCCGCTAGTGACGCCAATTTCCAAATCTCTCTCTCTCATTAGCGTCCCCTTGTTTCTTTCCAGCACTCCAGCCCACTGTTTGCTTCCTCTTCCAGGTCTAAACACAGATGTTACATGTGTGTGAGAGCTTGTATTGTGTGTCCAAAGTAAGTTTTCTGCTCTCAGCATGTTCAAGATGAGGACACATGGCATGCTATCTCCTCATGGGTGCGTTTGCTTTCGCACTGATTCTTCCCAGGAGACTTCATCCACTACTTTGAGTGTGTGTGTGTGTGTGTCAGTCAAAGTTGAAGTGCTTTTGAAATGGGCTGCTGCTTGCCGTCTTCCACTTACTGCTGCTCTTGCACTTAAAGCTGGAGTAGTTCTGCTTACACTGGTCATTGTTACTGGCCTTTTCTTTCTGTCTCTTCCATCACCGCTGATCTTCTGTCCGGTCTCTTTCCCTTCTGGCGTAAACAGGCAGCCTGGCGATTATGTATTTTCTCTCTCATATCTTTTGCTTCTCTCCTCTTTCCTTTTGCAGTGTTTGGCAGCCATAACATTACAAATATGCCACATGATGATGTTTACAAAGAAGGAAGGCATAGCCATAAAAAAATCCACTTTAACATGCACGTGTAATTTCAGTTGCATAATAGGAAAATGTACTTATACCATTCATATAGCTTTAACATTTTAATTTAATTTTTTAATTGTTTTTAATCTTAAATAAAATGTTTATGTAGTAATGTTAAAGCTACTAAAGAATAGCACATATATTGCAGTATTAATATTTTTATGTAAGTAATACATGTTTGTTAAAAATATTTTATTAGTAGCATATATGCTATTATTTTGTTAATAGTTATTATTACTATTATTAGTAGTAGTAGTAAAACCACAAAATAAATTGATCACGCTTTCAACAAATATTTTAACTGTTTTCAATATTGATAGTGAAAAAAATATAAGATTTTACACAAACATTATTTAATTTTTTTAGTTTTTTACTATTTTTTTATAATTTATGCTGTCTTGGTGAGCATTAGTCACTGTTTTCGAATGCCCCTGTATATTTTTCTATAATAATCATATATCAAAAAACAAATTTTTTAAGCATGAATTGAGAAGTTGTCCTGGACAAGTTAACTTTCATAGACGGTTCACCTCTAAAATCATCCCCTCTGAAGCAACACAAGTCATCAAAGTGCCACTTTTGTAATACATTTACCGCCTTCGGTACATTTCAAGCCCATTACTGTCAGACTTCAAATTGTCTGCTGTGAGTAATGTTGCTGTTATAGTGTAATCCATTTGTGTGATAGTTTTGCACAATAAAGGTTTATAGGGATTTAGCAGTTATTTGTCAGTCACCCTACTGAAGGGCTGTGTATATACCGCTGAGAAATGCATCAGTGTAATTATACAGGGCTTCATAAAGGCATCTCTCACAACCAATTTTACTTCCAAAAACTGATATATTTCCAGGTGAAATGGGTTATTCAGCTGGAAATATAGATAGATAGAGGATGGGTCTCTGATTCATGTTAAGTTGATTGGATTGTGAAAAGTGTCTTGCGTAACACTGGAGTATGGAGTTTGGTGGGAGCGGTTGATTTGTGTGGTTTTGGAGCGTATCCTGAGACGGTAACCGAGTGGAAGGAATGAGGCAGGGAGGTGTGGTGGAAAGATGAAGCCGTCACGTCTGTCGTTTGGCTGTGTGGTTTACAGGCCCTGTTTACTTGCCCTGCTCTGGGCCATTTTACAGTGTTATTTCTCTCTCTCTCCTTTGCTTTCCCCTTCCTCTCTCTTTCCACTCTTCTCTCCACTTTAAAAACAATGATCCGCCCGTTTACTCGACTGCGGTGTTGCAAACTTGTGGCAGTTGCACAAGTCTCATGATCGTCTTCATGTCTCCCACTGCGCCTGTAAACTTACACTGATTTATTAACTAGTTACTCAAGAACATTTGCATGAGTCAGTTTGATTTTATTTGCATTTTTAAATATAATTGTATTTTATAGTTTAAGTGTGGTTGTTGTTTTTATTAAGATTAACATTAATTGTTATTGTTAGTTAAAAAATAGTATTATTTATTGTTATTATCATTACTTCAGCAAAGATGCATTACTTTAAACAAAGACATTTTATAGATAAAAAAGTTTCAAATAAATGCTGTTCTTTTGAACTCTCTATTCATCAAAAAACCTGAAAAAAATGTATCACTAATGCATTAAATTCATCAAAAGGGCCAGTAAAAACATTTATAATGTTATATAAGATTTCTATTGGGGACAAAATGCTGTTTTTAAAAGATAATGATAAAAAAATGACTGCAAAAAAAAAAAATCACAAAATAAATGTATCACTGTTTTGAACCATTTTCACTATTGATAATAAGAGTACCAAATCAGCATGTCATCATGTAATATAATATTTCACAATATTCCTCATACTATATTTTTTATGTCTTGGTGAGCATTAGAGACTTTTATTTCTAAAACCTTAATAAAACATACAGAATAGACAGACTTGTATTGTACATGTACAAGTGTTTATGTGAAGATGTCAAATAAAGGGAGTTGATTGCGGTGTTGAGACGTGCTTCTCAAAGCTCTGCGTGTGTTTCTGGGCCGGGACCCGACGGTCTTCAGCTTGCAGAAATCACAAGGCTTCAGTATAACGCACGCCCCTAGAATTGTCCCATGATTACAGCAGTTTGTTTGTGTTTTAGAAGTGTAATCTTAGTTACTCAGAATAAATCACTTTCATCACACTCCAGAAATGTTTGTGCAGAGCTTTAATGACAGGCCGGGCATAGCGGCTTCCTGTTTCAGGAAAAGAGGAAGAACGTGGTAATGTAAACGAGAGTGTCTCCTATCTACAGGAAGGACGAAAAGGGACGCGAGGAGGGAAACTTCACTCGTTTCACGGAGGTGGGGGGTTTTGTTTGAGCTGGTGAAACCATGTTTTGGGCTTTTTGGTGATTAAAACGCCTTTCTCTCTGACCTTTCATGGCAAGCATGATAGAGAAACGTGGTATCTTGGATGGTTTTTGGTAAACGAGTAAAAATCCCAGCTGTTCAGAAGCGTGTGCTGTTACCTGCGCTCTGGCCAGTAAATGAGTTGTGCAGTGAAGCGGGCATCATCAACCTCAGCCATCGGCAGGAAATGATGCGTTTAGAGGCTGTCGGACATTTTTGGTCTTTTGTCCCTGGAGTGTTTTAAGCGATTCGGAGTCGTCAGGAAGGTCACCGCGTGAGTTCGGAGGCATGACCGTGTGCTGCTGAGAACACATGGATAGGACTGACAGACACTGTGTGATCAAGCATGTAAAAGCAAACAAACCAAATGAAAATCCATTTGACCCTAGAGCACAAGGAATGTTTCTTTAGAGATGAGGAAACTCTGAAGCAGATATTATGTTTATTCTGCTCACTCTAGATAATATCTTTCTTTATGAGAACAGACAGATGGGCGTCTTGTTTTTATAGATCGCATGAAATCAAAGTCCATGCTGGTTTGCTTTAAGGCCATATGCTAAAAAAAATTATAATAAATTATTTGTAAGGATCATGTGACCGAAAATTCGGCTTTGCGTCACGGGAATACTTTCAAATATCATATTTGTATTGTATCTAGGTATTGATTTAATTGGCTTTTTTAGTCTCTGGCTGAAATCAGGCATTATAAAAGAACTCATGGGTTATGTCTTGGCCCTTATGAGTGTTATGACAGGTCTGGCCCCGTTTGACTTTTATTGGACTATAATAAGAGTGTCCATTAACTTCATCCCTTAATCTTTCTTTGTTCTCCCCAGGCGTTGGCAGCAAATGCAGGAACCGGATTTGCCGTTGCGGAGCCGCAGGTTGCCATGTTTTGCGGCAAGCTCAACATGCACATTAACATCCAGACTGGCCGCTGGGAGCCGGACCCTTCTGGATCCAAAACCTGCGTCGGAACCAAAGAAGGAGTGCTGCAATACTGTCAAGAGGTAAAACAATGTTACACAGCATTAACGTTCATTAAAATTCATTTATATTCAGTCCTTGCAGCAAGTGAGCAGTGAGCATCCACTTCAGTGTCATCAATTACCGATTAATGGAAATGCATAGATTGGGTCACGTTTCACACTAACTTAAAACTAGCATTTTACTTTTTAATGTTTATTACATTATTGTAAATGTTATAAATTACACTACTTAGGGGTCAGTTAGAATTGTATTAAGCTGTTAACATATTTTTATTCAGCAAAAATACATGAAAATGTTAAAAAGTGACAGTAAGTTTATGAACATTTGTTACGAAAGATTTCTGTTTGGGAAAAAATGCTGTTCTTTTGTACTCTATTCATCAGAAAAATCCCAAAATAAATCACGGTTTCCACCAAAATATTAAGCAGCCTGACTGTATGCATGCATTTATGTGTATATGTATACAGTGTATATATATATATATATAATATTATATTGCTGATTTATAAAAGCAATAACTCTCCCGACACACTGTATTCTAAAAGATCCTTTCCCACAACTGTATTAAAAACACTACTTGGTTAAAAATGTCATATATTGCTCTCATCTGTCATATGGCTGACTGCAAAAACGGCAACACCGTCCCTGTACGTATGTGAGATTGCTTTTCATTGTCCTTTTAATGCATTTCAGGAGAGAGTAAATCTTGTGTTAGTTCCAATGCGTGAGCAGATGGTGTCTGGAGATTGTGAAGCATGGATCACCGCTTACTGTACAGACTCAATCTCTCTGCTCTCTTGCCTTTAGATGTATCCTGAGCTGCAGATCACAAATGTGGTGGAAGCCAACCAGCCAGTCAAGATCGAGAACTGGTGCAAGAAGGACAAGAAACCGTGCAAGGGCCACGCTCACATCGTGGTCCCCTACAAGTGCTTGGGTAAGTGGTGTTTGATTGACAGCTCTGTTGGCCAATTATCCAGAATGTCCCGTGGGGTTAAAGATGCCATTGTTGAAGTGAGACATCGGAGACGCCAGAACAGCAGTTCAAAGTGACAGGCGAAGACGGTAAAGACTGATTCGGTCTCTGAACTGGAGCTCAGGTAGCTGTTTCTCATCTGTGATTGGCTACAGGCTCTAAAATACATTGCACAAATATGAAGAAATGATAAAACATTGAAGTGCTTTGCGACACTTCTCTTCTACTTGTTGGAAAAAGTACCTACAGTTTAACTAATTGGTCACATGTCTTGAAGAAAACTGAAAGTTAAGTTAGTGCTGCTGCTTGTTACTCCTGAACACTGAAGGAAGATGGCAATGGGGCGAAAAGCCATTACTGTGTGGAGAACTTTATAGCAATAAAGCAAAATCCCATTTCCCCTTCCAGACAGAGTCTGAGAGGCTGGTGGAGATCCATTGGGCTGTGTGTGTTATTGTTTCTAATGCTGCAGAGCGGCTGCAATACATTGCCTCTCCTCCAGGAGTTTTCCCAGCAATAGCCAGTGGCAATGTGTTCCTGCCTCCTGTGTCATATTTGGTTTGTTTCCTGTCCTTGTTTAATGTGATTATTAGTTAATTCATGTCCAGCCGTGTTTGTCTAATTATCTATGATTTACCTGTGTATATGAGTCCTGTCTTTTGAGTTTGATGTCGTCTGGTCTACTTGTTATTCCCGGTGTATCCTGTCTGTGAGTCCTGCCTTGATGTCCTTATTAAATATTATCATTTGAGTTTATATCCTCGTCTGCGTGTTCCTGTTCCTCCCTCATGTGTGCACCATGACAAACACTTTCTCTTTCTTCAGTTTTTCTTTTTTACCGTGCTAACACTCTGCCTTATTGACTAGATGTTTGCAATGAGGTTAAAAGCACATGAATGGAGAATCTGTACATAATAATGTGACCTCTTGAGACACTACTGTTCACAAGTTTTGGGGTCAAAATATTTTTGGTGTTTAAAAAAAAAAAACTTATACTCTAGGCAGAATGTATTTGACTTAAAATACAGGAAAAACAGTAATATTCTGAAATATTATTTCTCAGTTTTTGGTATTTTTGGAATTGGAAACAACTTTTTACAATTTGAATATATGTAAAAATGTAATTTATTTCTGTGATGCAAAGCTGAATTTTCAGCATTACACCAGTTTTAAGTGATTAAACATTCAGAAATCATTGTCTTGTGCTGATTCGCAACTCAAGAAATGTTTCTTGTTGTTATCAATGTTGAAAACAGTTCATATTTTTATGAAAACTGTGATACGTTATTTTCAGGATACTTTGATGAATAAAAAGTTCAATTTTCAACATTTATTTCAAATAGAAGTCTTTTGTAACATTTTTAATGTCTTTACTGTCACTTAAGATCAACTTGATGCTTCTTTAATAAATAAAAGGTATTATTTATTTCTTTAAAAAAAATTAAAAATAACTGACCCAAACTTTCAAGCTGTAAAATTCAGTAAACCATTTAGCAGTACTAAATGCAGTACCATAATGCATGCTGGGAAACCGAACCAGACCCACAGAAATCAGAACACACAGTACGGTGAGCTACACAAGTCCACACTGAAAACTGAGGTTTAAATATTGTATTAATACTTGGAAGTTTAAGATTGTAGGAAGGGGGAACATTAATCAAATTATATACATGTATGATAAAAAAATATTGTTTCTACTATTGTTACTGATCAAAAACCTTTTTTAATTACACTACTGTTGTTATGCTGATAATACAATGATAATATTGCATTTAAATATGTTGTATTTAAATGAGATAAATGCTAAATAACAGCCCTATGACAAGTAGTTTTATAATGTATATTTGGTGAAAAATTAAAAATGGTACTCAATCGCCTGAAAAACTGCCAGTAATGCAAATATATGAATAAATACTACAGACACAGTCTTACTCGACCAGGCATGAATAACTTCCCACTGTTATTAATTTTCTTAGCCAAATAAGTGATTCCAGTCCCATATTTCCATTTGTTCTAATCCACGTTAGAACATTAACATTCATCTCCTCGCGTCTCGTCAGAGGAGCTGCTGTCCGTGTCTTTTCCTCCTCTCCTCCCGTGTGTGTCTCTCTTCTAGGAGAGGATTGAGCTGTGGTTCTTTGCGGGCTGAAAAAAGCCATTAGCGCTGCCAGCCGACTGTGAAATGGGCAGACGGTCGGAGGCTTTCCAAGATGGCTGATTTTTGTTGTGTGTGTATTTGAGCTGACACGGCAGCTGTTGACTTGCATCACCTGACGTCGGCTGCTGTTTGATTGACAGGGTCGGGCGGACGACGCACTTTCAGTCCACTGCTTCCTCTCGTCTCTTTCTCTCTGAATGATGGCTTGTCAATTGAATCTCATGTTCTGGAGGAACCTAAAGCTGTTTTAGTCAGCCACACCGTTCAGTATTGTTAATTTAAAAAATTTAATTCACCAAATTAATAAAAAAACATAAATTAAAACAGAAAATAGTATTTCTCTACTTAATTAATTATGAGTCGCCTGAAATTATGTAAACAAAACTTATCTTAGCACTACACAAACTGTGACATTTATTGCATTTTTACATCTGTTTTTATAATTGCATAAATTTTTTTAAGTGATTAAACTGAAGATAAAAACTGAATGTAGAAATAGAAAAGTGAAACTGCAGCAGAAGCCATAACAAAAGCAGATTTTTTTGTTGCTTTGTAGTAGCTAGGATGTTTTTGGGTGGCTGTTTTTTTTAAATGAGATGCTATAGACCCTTTCTTTACTGCAGCATGAACAACGACATGCTGCAACTTCTCATTGCAAACTACTGAAGTGTCGGGAAACACTCAGACCATATGCACCGGCAATGATAGTGTTAATCAGTAACGGGAGAGAGAGCACATTACGCGAGCGTCTTTTGTCATTCGAGAAAGAGCAGGCGCAAAAAAGGTCGTTCACAATATAAAGGTATACACCGACCATTCTACTAGAGCACAGCAAAAAAAGACATGCAATTAAAACGTTCATTTGAACATGATGATTTTAAACAGTGTCTGCATACAACATATCTTAGTACTAAACGATAAATTAAAAAATGCTGGCACGGTATTTTTAATTAGTATGGATACTACTGATGTTGCAACCCTAATGCATACTCATAACTAGTGTTGTCAAAAGACCCGGTACTTCGGTACTAAAAAATGAAAACGTCACGGTACCAGGTTTTTTAAAGTACCGGTGGTACCGAGGACCCGGTCAACCTGGTTCTTGACGCGTTAGGTTTCCGCGACGCAGAAAACGTGGACTGAATCGCGAAATCTAGTTTAAAAACTGAATTTATAGTTTAACATGGAATGTCAATGTGTTTAGCTTTGGATGAATTAATCAAAAGTAGGTCATTACACTTAAATCAAATCGCGATATCGACCAGTATCTGTAATATTAAGCCGCAAGAGTCGATTCAAATCTGAATCACATGCTCTGCGAGTCTGTGTGAATGAACGAACAGCACAAACGTGTGGTTTTGTTTCCTAACGTTACATACACTGAAGCACGTGTGACACTCGCGGTGATTTCAGCGTCTGCCGACTAATTGAGGACATAATGTCATACTATGACATGACTCATGACATGCTTTTGTGGCTTAATATCAACAGATACTGGTCCATATCACGATTTGATTTAGGTGTAATTACCTACTTTTGATGAATTCATCCAAACAATACATAAACAACATCTCCAGAACTGCTCTGAGAGTCACTTCATGATCATTTTACCGTTTAATTTCAGGAAAACCAGCATCGCATCATATATACACAGAAATGTAAAGGTATTCACGGCAACCCGTCAAAATAAAAGCTCAGTTTAGATATTGTGCCAGAAATATATTAGGCTACTATTATTTAGTAGAATGATACATATTTATTTGACATTTATACAAAATAATTGTTTAAATATATTTGATTTTGATTTAACTTGCTTTTTTAATAGTAAATGAAACCCAAAAGAATTTATTTACATTATTTTTGTTTGACTTTAAATAATTGGTTTAAATTGACAACACTACTCATTAATTAAAATGTTTGCCTTGACAAATTAAATGTGGGTGTTTCTTTGGGGATTTCTGTGAAACGTACTGTGTTGCTGGTGTTTAAGGAGATTTTTTCCATACTTTTATTCAGCGAGACTTGTGGAAAAACTGTTATTAATGAGGAGGTTTCTGAAACACAATGGGCGGTTTGTCTGTGTCTGTTTTACTGCGGCGTAATGAGCAAAAGAATGGCATTGTAGTTTGTATTACATTCCTTTTTTGATGCACATTATTTTTGTAATTTACTCATCCTTTGAATTTATTAAATATTTTCACTGGTATCGGTACCAATAGTTTTGTTAGTTGTTGTAAGAATACTGAAATGATATTTTCAAACTAATTTTGGTGCCATGACAACTGATATATTTACAATTTAATTTTACTCAGTCTCTCTCCTGTAACCCTAACCAAAATATGAAAAACAAAAATATTGAATAAATGTTTGCCTTGACAAATATTTTTTTTAAATGGGGCTAAAATGTGGGTTAACATGCCATTTTCTGTTGCACAAAACAAGCAGGGGATTTCTGTATAATCAAACAAAAAAAAAAAAAAAACTCCACATTATCTACAAAGCAGTCAAGGACAAAAAATTAAATAAAAATAGGTGTATTCTGTGTCTGCAAACCTTTTCAGTCCAACTAACTAAAAGCAGCCTCTATTTTTTTAATGGTGTTTAAGGAGATTTCTCTTTTCATCTATCACATCAGAGGCAACGCTAAAAAGCCGTTCTTCTTCAGGTGCAGCAGGAACGAGGGCAGGGACGGGCCTGGTTGCATTTGTATCCTGGGAATTGTGGGTTTGAATTGAATCAGAATACCAAAATATCACTTGATTTTTTTTTTTACTTTATGACTCGCTCGAAATCAAATGATTTATTAGTTCGTTTATTATTACTACCGACTCGAATGATGATAAATACCTTGTCTTCAGAATAATAATATAATCACCATTATTAATTAGGATCTCTGCTTCCTCTGGGGTTTAACCGCTCCTCAAACTGTTATTAATGCAGGATCCTGTTCGGGTCCTCTTCTCTGGGGGGTTTCATTGTGATTCAGCAACATTCTGGCCTCTGGAGTTTAATTAGGGAGAGTGATTTGTTTTGGTGGTGTAATGCAGTGAAATGGGCGGCTCGTCTGTGTCTGTCTCTCACTGCAGCGTACACCTCAAAGAAATCTGCAAGTATGCTTGATCTTTGAGGATTATGCAGCATTGTAGTTTGTACTTCCAAGCAGTTGCATTCCTTTAAAAAAATATCTAATGCATGCTCTTAAAATTGTCATTTACTCATCCTCATGTCATTTCAAATCCGTATGACGCAAGAAGAGGAAATGTACATGCTGCAATTTCAATACAGTGGAAGCACAGTGATCAGACAAGTGCTCGTAAAAGGGCCAAAAAGTATGAAATGTATATGTAGTCCATACTAGTGCACTATATAAGTCTCCATGGCCATGCAATAGCTTTGTTAGTTGTTGTAAGGCCATTATTGCATGTGCATTTGGCAGGCTTGATGGTGGTAGTTGTACCAAACACAATTGGATCACACTGGTCTCTTTTGCATTTACATTAAACGTCCCATATTGTACACCTTTCTGGAGTTTTATTTTAGGTTTTGATGTCCTTAAGAATATATATTTGCAGTATAAGTACCAAAAACAATCTCAATATATTTGTACAGCTCTTCTCTCAGGAGCTCTGGTAAAAACAGGTCGATTTGTCCGGTCTAATTAATATTCATGAGCCTCTCTTCTGATTGGCCTGTTGTTTTCTTAGTGACGCACGGCTAGGCCAAGCACAGGTAACTAGGGTCATGTTTGGCCGACTTCACGATTACGTCTCCGTGCTAAGCTGGATGAAAAACAAAGGGAGATCTGCCCATTCAAACCAGCGCAGATTCGGCTAAACAAGGAGCTTAAAATATCATCTTGTTGTGATGTTGGGTGCTAGAATCGACGCAATACAGTCTCAAATTAAAAATTTGATCACATACCTGCTGCCACTGCCAGACAAGCTGTGGTTAAATGAGATAAAACGAGCGAACTGGACCAGAAACCATCGTCAAACATGATCAGAAAAGTTTCAATAAAGTATTGTCTTTTGTTGTTATGGGCGCGTCTGAAGATTTATTGCATCTCACAAATATTTCCTGTATGAAATAATGTCTGTGTATCAAACATCTAAATGCATTTATATCTTCATGACTAGATAGACACGTTGAGTTTGTCTTTACTATACATGCTAGACGTGATCCACCTCATAGTAACAGTCCTGTCAGATCGTCCATCCTTTGAGAGCGAGCGTAACGTTACAGGTCGGCCGGTTTTGTCCGTTAAAGTGAACCTTTTCCACATGTTTCAGTGTTGTTGTTGCTTATAGCATTACATGGACGCCATGTTGTCTGGGGGATTTGGCAAAAGGACGGTGGGCGGTGCTCGGGATGGTGACTGAAGGCAGTGACTGAGTAGTTCGGACGTCATGTTTTTACGGAAGTCACAAGGGCTCGTGAAAAGCACAGCTATTTTATGCAGGCTGTGTGAGCTTTACTGTGGATCGACTGTTTTGAAACTTATATGGTAGTTACATAGCCCCTAGACCTCTGTTATCATGAAAAGAAAGGAACATTTCAGTTTTGACAATATGAGACCTTTACGTTAAAGTATGTGCAAAACTGTAACTAAAAGAGCAGCATGAGCATTCTTCAAAACTTCTCTTTTTGTGTTTCATGAAAGTCATATGATATTACAAATCCACAAGCGATTCGTTCAGCTTTGAAACACAAATTAAGATATTTTAATGAAATCGGAGGGTAACTCCAGTGAAAGTCCACTCCACCAAAATGTTTATTCTCTAAAAGTTCATAAAGGTTAAAAAATCAAGACTTTATATGCTTTGATTTGGATTTTAATTCAGATAAACAGTGGTCAACATAGAGCACATGAAGTATAGTAATCTCCACCAGATACAAGATGAACAAATCTTATGGGTTTGGAAGAACTTGGAGGCATGTAAATGACAGAATTGATTTTTGGATGATCAGAACTATTTTTAGTCAGTCTTCGCTTGATCTTTTTGGCTTTAGTTGAAATGAAATGGAGAGAGCTTGAGATGAGTAGGTTTATATGACCGCAGTAATTACATCACGAGTGAATGTTAAGAGTTGTCAGGGCTATTCTGGTCCACAGTGCAGGGCTCATATTTGACCATTAGCTCTCTGCTTTCAAACACTGGCTTGATTCATTTCAGCTGACGTTAACTCTTAATGGGCATTCAGCAGACGTTTTCCAGTATTTTCTTTGGGGTTGTTTAGCTGCTGACCGTTTCATCCTTTAGCCTTAATAGTCCTGAATGATCCCAATACAAGGTAGTGCTGAGATAAACAGCTCTTTAGCAGAAAGGATTGTGCTAAATCATCAGCAGCTCTGCTCCACAGAAACATCAGCAGTGTTCAGCTCTGGTCCATTTGATGCGGATGCATCCTGGCTGAAGAGTCTAGATACAACCAGACATAGAAACAGAAAGAACGAGGGGAAATCGTTTTAAAGAGATTATACTGTTTAATGTGTAATAGCCATAAATCTTTGATGCAGGGCTGGGACAGAGCAGAGGAACTGGGCTATAAACTATGAAGTTGAAAGCAGCTCGCCTCAATCCTTTTGTGTCGTTTTTCTTCATAGCATTTTTTTCTCCCTTTGTCTCTTTCTAAACCATAACACGCTGCTTTTTCCAGCTTTTGTTGGATCATCTAAGAGCTTTTTGATCATGTCGTCAGCCTGCAGTTTGCCTTCACAAGTCGAGCGCTTGGTTGAATTCATGCACAGTTTAATAATGGAAAATCAGGGATTACATGAGCGCACAAATGAGTCATTCCACGTGCCTTCCTGCTTTTTGGGATTTGAAAGTTTTTACATGCTTTCCATCAGTGTCCCTCTCTGGCCCAAATAAATGCATTCAATTATCAAAGGAATAATTAATCCAACAATAAACATTTATTTGTTTATAATCATCGTTCCAAACCTGTATGCGATTATTTGGTCTGAGAAATCTTGAAGCATCTTCTCAGTTCTTTTCCATACATTGAATGGCGTACTTCATTCAGCATATTTAAATGTTTTGTTCTGTTCTGCTTCTAATGCCGCCCGAGATCAATGACCGAAAACCTTGCAGTGCATCAGCATCAATAATCAATTTGTGCTGATTTTTAGGGAATAGTGACCTTCAAAATGTATATTTGGTTCACACAGAGCTTATGACTTGTGCACACGTTGTTAAAAGTTTTGCTTTTTGGTTATTGGCATTGTGCTTGTTTGATCATACATATACCAAAATGTGCAATATGCATTTATTTAAACTTTATTTATCCTCCTTGTCCCATTATTTATTCACATTGGCAAAAGAGATGATTTTCTTTCCACAAACAAGGCAAATAGACATATTTGTTTCAGAAATAACTACTGTTTGAAACACTTATTGTTAGACTTGCACACTTATTATCTTATAGATGTTAGTAGCAGTAATAGTAATGTCAGTAATGCTGTTTCACATACATAACATTTTCAGTAATGAATCTGATGGTTTCTAGCATGTACTTGAGTAGATTAAAAATGATTTAAGCAAACTGAGTTAAGACATTTTTATACAAAATTAAATTGAAAACGCACATTAGCCATTTTAATTTGAGATGATTGTATAAATGATGCCGAATTAAACGTGATGCTATGTAATGGTGTAGAATGCTACAGGTGTATTTTAGTATTCGGTAAGCTGTGTATTTGTCCACTCCCTGGCTGGTAGTTTTGTTTGGTTGAAGCAGAATGCTGCACTACTCTGCCTCACTGCCTCTCTTCACATGATATCAATGCGATACCGCGTTTATTCCAGTTGAGCAGCAGCGGGCCGGCAGTCCTACCGACGCTGTCAGGATCTATTCTCTGCTTTTTCTGCTGCAGCTGTAAAATAAGTGATCACCCACACACTGTTTCAGCAGAGCAGATTGTGTTGCGAACATTCAGGGTTCAATACAAGTTAAGCTTTATCGACGACATCTGTGACGTTCTGTCGATTGCCACTGAAATAATCTTGACGCACCGCTCAGCTTGTAAAAACAAGCAAAAACAGTTTACATTAATGCGCTTCTAATGGAAACCTATGGGACAAGTTTAATGTAGAACCACTGAAGATGTGCTATATAATCTTGTCCGTTTAAACAGATTCCTGTCATGAGTTTTGAATGCATGTGAGTTTGTATGGTGTCGAGAGGCATTGGTTCGTACAACAGATGTGTTCTCGGCTATTTCCAGTTCTTTCCTCCAAACCCTCTCATTTTCCAAAACACTGGCCTTTTCCTTCTCTCCTGGATTCTCCTCAGAATCTGGATTCTGGCTGATTTGGCCCTAGGCCTGTTTGGTGGTAACGGCTAAATGAGAAGTTTGTGGACTGTCACAATCCTCTTCTATTGTGAACAGACTTCTGGTCATTAAAGGATTCAATCTCTCTCTCTCTCGTTCAGGCTCAAAGGTCGGATTGACCTCCCAGCTGTCCTGAAATCAGCTCTGTAATAACTCTCCTGCATATGGCACACAATCCCATGCTGACCCATCTGATGGCATCTGAGCGGTTTCATTTACATATTAATCCTTTTTTAGTGAAAATTAATCAAAATTGAATAAATAAGATCAAAAAACTTTGTTTGGACTATCAATTCAGCTGATGTTTTCAGTGATTAACTTGAATTTAAAAAAAAAGTTTTATTAAATTTTAAATTAAAAAATGATTAAATCCAAAAAAAATGTATTCAATATCGATCCTCAAAAGCCACATTAATCTTTCCTGGTATTTATTTCAGCAAACTAAATCCTGTCAAATAAGTTTGGTTTAACGTGACGAAACTGTGACAGAAATATGACGAAGGCTCGATGTAACAACAATAGTACTAGTACTACTAATACATATTAATAACTTTATTTTTAAAGAAATAATCACTTTTTTGTTTTCTTTTTAGATTTTAACAGTAAAGCTCAGTAAAGAAGTTTAATGTTCATTTAATTAGGATAAATTAAATGAATGTTTTATGCCTTGATTTGATCACCAGAAAATGTTAGAAACATTTTATAGGGCCCTAATATTGTTTAAAAAAATAGGACCCTATACAAAAAAGAATAGGTTTAAAGGTCTGTGGCTCTTAATTTCTTTAATTCAACATTTTTTAAATGATGTTTACTTCATTTTTTAGAAATATCAATAGCAGTTGTATTAACTATATTCACTGAAATCAGTAAAAAAACTAAACTACAATAATATAGTTGTGAATGTAATTGTAATATTGAGTCAATATTAACAAACTTAAGCCCAGTTAGGATGAGAAAATGTGAGAGATTTGCCTGTTTTGTTTTTGCCGGCCATGATTTTAGTGCATTCCTACAAGGGCTTCACAATTAATCGAAATAAAACCGAAATCATGATATTGTTTAATGCAATTAAATCACAAAGGCTGAGTGTATTTGTCATGTTTCATGGTGAAACACTGCACTGTTCATACTTGAAATATTACTGTTATTTTTCTTAAACACTCAATTTAGTAGAATACTACAATTAGTAATTTAATTTAATATTTTATTTAATATATATTTATTTAAAATTATATAATTGTCTAATAATAATAAATCATTATTGTATAGCCATATTAATACTGTATATAATCACCAAATTCTGCAGCCCTACAAGAAAGCACAGCAAACCTTTTTTTTGTCATATTTTAAAATAGCAATCACAATTTTTTTTAATCAGAAAATTTAGATATTTGCCCCAAAGTTGTGCAGCCCAAAGTCCTACTAATTATGTATTGTTGGGTTTTTCTCTGCTCCTGATATTTTATTGCTCAGACAAACAGGTAGTCCCGCCCCAAACCTACACCATTGTTTGAGCCAGCCCAGGTCAGAGCAAAGTATCTTAGTACCACCACGTTCAAACTCCCCAAAAATCTTAAACCCCTTCAAGAATGCGATGAGACCTCCTGCTGTAGCTCTCTCAAATTCAAATGAGCTTTATTGGCATGACTTGCACAGTATTGCCAAAGCATTGTCCATTACATGAATAAGAAACAAATTATTATATACTACATAAAACAAGAATAGATCTATGAAGTAAATAAGTTGCCAGACATTACAAAAAAAAAAAACATATGTATACTAAACTTTGTGAAAGAAATGATGGTGCTTCAGGTTTGTCCACTGGCTGACAGTCTTAGTTTGTGACAGGCTGACACATAATCTCCCCTAAAATGTGACTTAAAAATGCCCAGCTCTCACAGTGCAGTAAATGTTCCTCAGTTTCCAGCTCTTTCTCAGTAAACACAGTCTCTGTTCTCGTGGTCATTCTTGTGATCACTCAACTGTCTTTCTCTCTCTCTGCTGTAATCTCTTTTCAGCTGTATTTTAGTGGCATCTCAATCCTCTGCTCTGCGCTCTTCTGCTCTGCTCCTCTCTTCTCTCTCTGCATTTCTGCTCTGCTCTCTCCTCAGCTCTCTCTCTGTTAACTTTTAAGATTTTTCTGCATAATTTCTCTCTCTCTCCCCATATCTCGCTCGCTCGATTATTCTAGCCTCTCTCTCTTCTCTCTCTCTCTCTCTCTCTCTCTCTCTCTCTCTCTCTCTCTCTCTCTCTCTCTCTCTCTCTCTCTCTGTCTCTCTCTCTCTCTCTCTCTCTCTCTCTCTCTGCTGGTCTGTGTGCACCAGATCTTTGTTCTGTCTCCTGCTACTGACCACATGTCTGTTCAGATGCCACTTGTCCTATTTGTAATATGCTCATTATAGAATGCAAAAGACCATGTGTTGATGAATTATTGAGCTGTGTTGTCTTTTGCTGTCCCGGATTTACAATTCTGTTTTGTTAGATGTTTTGCTGTTTGCATTTGGACCAGCTGCATAATATTAAAGCCTCAGCTTTGCCAATAATCTGTGTTGTGTGTTTGTATGTTTTCAGTTGGGGAATTCGTGAGTGACGTCCTCCTGGTGCCAGACAAGTGTAAATTCTTCCATAAGGAGCGTATGGACATGTGCGTGAGTCATCAGCAGTGGCACGGTGTGGCCAAAGAGGTAAGATATCAGCGTCCAGCATCCAGACACAAACTGAATAATGCACATTAACGCCTAATCAGATACAGTGCAAAGACGCAGTCTGTGTTTTCAGCATCACAGGAATCATAGGACCCTAGAACATGGCTTTCGCAAACTGTGATTTTCATCTATACTCTGATTGACATCTGTGCCGTCCTCCATCCTTGTTTAAATCAGTGTCTTTTAGTGTAGACCGAGTGTCTCACTCTTATTCTCTCAGTCTTTCCTGCTGAATGCTTGAGTCCTCACATTTCACTCTGATAATTGGATAAGCTGAGCTGCTGTAATGCTGCTAATCTCTAGACTTCTACCACCTCACACACACGTGCACTGCTCTCCAAATCTGCTATTGAACATTTCGTTTTACACTCGCTCATAACTCATGAATGCTACTCTGCTTCTGCCTCTCTTATTTTATCAGTTTCCCTGCCGTCTGTGCTGTCTTTTCTAATTGCTGGTTCCTGATTCGGCTTGAATCTTCCACACTGAGTTTTTGTAGGGCATTTTCACAGTTTTGGCTGTGACAACTGCATTCATTTGCAGGCTTAAATTAAAGTTTTCATTCTTCTGTGTGTGAGGGATAAAGTAACTCCTATCTTGAGCGTGCATAACTTGGGGTTGACTTACTAACTGGAAGTTTATGATGTGTGGCCAAAATGGCAAAAAAAGAGAGATAAAAAAACACATTAATGGAGAATCTCTTCATAATAAGGCATCAACATTTGAAGACACCCATGCACTAACATTAAAGTTTGGGGTCAGTAAGATTTTTTTTTTAAGTCCCTTATGTTCATATTTATTTTAAGGGTGCATTTATTTGATCAAAAATACATGTTTCTTATATGCTATTCAGTTATTATTGGTGCTTAATTAATTAATAATAGTGCTTATAATTATGAATGTTGAAAACAATGTTTTTGCTGCTTAATATTTTTGTGAAAATGGTGCTACTTTTATGATGATAGGATAATTTTCTTTTGTAACAATAATTCTTTGCGGTCACTTTTGCTTCTTGGCCAAGTTAATGCATCCTTGCTGAATAAAGGAATTAATAAAAAACATATAAATCTTACTGACACCAAACGTTTGAATGATAGTGTATCATTCTTGCTTAAAATGCATGGTTTATATATTTAATGGTCATGTGGTGATGCTAATATCTTGTGAAATTAAATACTTCACAAACTAAATGCACTTAATCTTGATTTATTTTAGTTTTTTCTTTAATTTATTCAATTTTCTACATTTTTGTTGGGTGAAACCAAAAGATAAGATTCATAACTGAATACATTTGAATGAAAAAAACACACTAAAAAATGCTTCTTTATAAAAAGTAAAGCAAAATCACCATCATATCTATGAAGTCATTGTTAAAACTGTAGCATAGTTATGGCATCTCGCATGTCCGCATTATATGTATAGCAACAGTTTAGCAGTTTTTGAGCTAAAGTTAGCATCCCAGACACGTATTGTCATCACTACTTCCTAGTGAATGAATGTGCAGAATGCTGTGAACTGTGTTCAGAATAGGGTTGAGCACGTAGAAGAGGACACAGCCCAGTGTGTATGTGGTCACAATGTGTGTCGGTTCTGTAAATCACCCCGAGCTGCCGTCATTCATTCCCTGCGTGTGCGTACTGAAAGCATCTGCGTGCGCTGACTCTACTGATCCCGGGACAGACATTTAAGAGCTCTGCTGAATTTCTTCAGGCTGTTCTTACACAGCAGCCTGGCCTTTCAAAGCACATTTGCTCAAATTGAATGAGATTTCTTGACTCTCTGTCTCTCTGTAGGCCTGCTCTAAGGGGAACATGGCCCTGCACAGCTATGGCATGCTGCTGCCCTGTGGCATCGATAAGTTCCACGGCACTGAATACGTCTGCTGCCCGTCTACTCGTCCTGAAGAGCCCGCGCCTCATGCTTCATCCTCTAAAGAGCTAGATGATGAGGATGAAGACGAGGATGAGGAGGTGGATGAGCTTGTCATTGAGGATGAGGAGGATGATGATGCAGTCGAGGAGAGGTAATGCAGTGCACGTAAACGTGATCATCACGGATGATGACTATAATAAGGATAAAGTTTTAAAAATCACTCTGAATATAAGAGTAGCAGAGTCTACATCACAACTTCAGGGATAACAACACAGGGGAACAATATCATTGAAATCACTTTCAGAATGATTTTATCCAGCTGATCAACAATAAAAACAGGCATAAAACGGCCTTTTATTTGCCACAATTTACCTTGAACTATGAAGAAAACTATATCATAATTTCTATGTTCACATGAAAATGCATTTTCTTGAAACTTTGCCACACCAGGTCAAGGTTGTGTTTTTATTATTTTTGTCCATCTCTGATCACTTCCATACAGCTCCAAAGGTTTAGTCCAGTTTTAAGATAACATACAGAACTAAATTTATTTTCATTTAGTCATTTAGCAGATGCTTTTATCCAAAGTGACTTACAAATGAGGACAGTGGAAGCAATCAAAATCAACAATGAGCTATAACAAGTCTCAGTTAGCTTAACGCAGTACACGTAGCAAGGTTTTTTTAATTATGTAATAAAAAGAAAACCGATAGAAAAGAATAGAGCAAGCCAATGTTAGATAACTTTTATTTGATTAATTATATAATAAATAAAAAGAAAATACAATAGAGAAGATGGTGTTAGTTTTTTTTTAAAGAAAATAAGCAGTTAGTAAAAGGATGGTGCAAGTCTAAAAGGGGCAAGTTTTTTTTAAAGAATATATTTAGAATAGAGAGTGCTAGAGTTAGTTAAATTAAACTATTTTAATGTCCGTTTAAATGTATGCACTATCATTCAAATGTTTATAGTTGGTAAGATAAAAAAAAAATTGATAGTCTCTTATGCTCACCAAGGCTTTGATCAAAAATACTGTAAACTTATGAAATTTTACTACAATTTATAATACCTGTTTTCCATCTGAATATACTTTAAAATGTAATTTATTCCTGTGATACAAAGCTGAATTGTCAGCATCATTACTCCAGTCTTCAGTGTCAGTCACTATCGTCACAATCATTCAGAAATAATTATTATGCTGATTTGGTTTCTTATTTTGTGGAATCCACAATAGTGTTTTTATTTTTTAAATAGCGTCTTTGATGAATATAAAGTTTATTTAAAAAAAAAATCTTTAGTGTAACCATAAACAGGGGTGCACACTAGTGGTACGCACAGTGTATGCGGTGTAAATAAGTTCTGGCAGCGCATTTGCGTGCCGACATGGTTGACAGCTGTTAATGCACAATTACCATTTTAGATCGACAAAATGTACTGTATAATATTTCTATTCAAACAAAGCATAATCTAGACTATCCACTGCTGTTTTCACTGATGCAGTGCTTAACCCGCCAAAATAAAAGCTGAAAAACATATTTACCCCTGATTTTAATGTTTGCTATTTCTGATCCTATAAATCCTGAATGAAAGTAAGTAAGTGAAACATATTAATTGTTTTGTAGGGATGCACCGATATGAAAATTTTTGGCCGATACGATAATTTTTTATATTTGAAAGCTGACAACTGATATGTTGGCCGATAAATCTATATCCAAACTTTTATATACTTTTTGAGAGCCTGATGGAAAAAAAATGGTCTCATCATTAAAAGCCACATCCCAAACACTTCAACATAAGTAGCCTAGTTGAACAGTGTAAGTTTAACAAATATATTTTACTCTCCCATTACCAAATCTCGCCATATAATTTTTTCTCACAAATAAAATTAAATAATGCATAAATAATGCAAACAAGTCATTGGACATCATTACATGTGTAAAGAATCAAAATGCATGTGCCATGGATGAATAAAACAGAGAGTTGAGACAATAATTAATTATATTATTTACTAAACCATATTGTTAATGAAAATAAAAGTGGTGGTTATTATTAATAATGCTTCAGTGATTTTGAAAAAGTAACAAATGAATAGGCTGCCACTGTTTTAAATAGCAGCTGTTTGAGCTGCGTGCGCTGTATGAACACCAGTAAACTGAAGCACTCGTTATAGCGGGTTTATTAGACTACACATGAATCAGATATTTATAGAACATAAACATATTACAACTTATATATGCACAAAAATACGGAAATGCACAAGTTATTTTGAACTAAGTTATGCGATAGTCAGATTGTAACTCGTGGACGCGCACTTGGCTTCCCGTACTGAAACACGCAACTGAATTCACAACGTTTTATTATAATACGATGTTATATACACGACAGTCCCAATCATAGTTATTAGCGCTACTGTTTGAGCTGCGTGCGCTGAGCTAAAGATGATCACCGGCAAAATAAAGCGCTCTATTAACTTTACCAAAGCATTCTATATGAGAGAGCAGATATACATCAAATAAACACAATATTTATGTACAATTGCACAAAAAGCGCAAAGGTTGTGGCTCCGTTGTGGATGCGCTCAACGCACGCACAAAACACAGCGCACAAAGATTCCACAACGTCATTTACAGTAACATTATTATTATAATTTTATGTAGCCTTTATGACAGACTTGCTCTGCACATGTTGTGCACATAAGTTTATTGTCCTTTTCAAAGTGATTCCAAGCATTTCAAAACCATCATGGTGAACAGCGCACATCTGAAGTGTCTCTGAATTAAATAATGCATTATTTATCGGCTTAAAGATATCGGCAAATTTTCTTATCGGGCCGATAACCGATAACAGAAAAATGGGCATTTATCGGCCGATAACGATATGGTGGCCAATATATCATGCATCCCTAATATTTTGTGTAGCATTTAAGATTAGTAGTTTTATTTTTATTAATATCGACATTCTTTTCATCAGCAGATCATCAGTAAAATAAGTTCCCAGGCGTGGAGGTTGAGCTCTAATTGAATCAAACTTAGTGATTGCTAAAACCTGGCTGACTCATAGGTCATGGTTTTTGTATTGTCAATATCCTTAGCCTCCTCTGAGAAAACACCTCGGCACGCTTCTCGAAGGATGCTGTATCAGTATGACTGTGAGCTGTCGTATCTCATCACGCTTTGAGGAGGAGTAGTAGTGTGTGTGAGTGTGCACTGTGAGCGTTTGTGTCGGATAAATTAGGTTGACCATCTGGATATTTTCGAGTGTCATGCCTTTGACCTCTGACAGCTGCTTGATTCACTTCCATAAATCATGAAACCTCCACCCTGTGCTCCTCCTCTCCCTCTGTTTCATATGTTCTCCTTCCCTCTCATCCCACTGTGCTCCTGTCATTTCTCATCCTGCTTTTAAACTGAATTACACTAATATGTCCTTCATTTGTAGTTCACCTAAAAATAAACACGTCATTTACTTAAGTATCATTTATATGCTATTACAGCTTTTGTTGTTTTAAATTGTACTTTTGTATTTTATTTAAAATGTGCACGTTTTTATTCATTTTATGTGCTTTTTTCATATATTAGTTATTTTTGAATGTCCACAGGCTATATCGTTTTTGTTATTTTAGTACTTAAGCAAAATGAGAAATGTTACCTTGACAAATAACTGAAATATTTAAATAAAACTATTTCAGCTAATGTTTATTTTATTTCAAGTAATGCTGTTTTATGGCTTTATGGCTTACACTAATTTCATTCAAAGCATGTCTCACTTTCTCCTATGGATAAAAAAAAGGATAAATCGTGAAAATGTTCAGGCTGCTCATAAATGCATATTGCTATTTTAAAGCGCTTCGATATGGTTACTCTTTTAAAAGGGTACTTTGGCAGTAATACTATGTGAAATGTTGAGTAGGGTGTGGATTGGGACATTACTGTCTTTTCTTGATTTTAGTGATCCTGTTGCCATCGAGCCGCCCACTCCAGAGGACACAGCTGAAGAAGGAGGAGGAGGAGGACGACGGAGACGAGGAGGACTACCACTATGTGTATGAAGATGAAGAGGACGACCGAGACAGTGAGGAAAAGGACGTGAAGAAAGACAAAGCTGCCATCCCGGAGAGCCAGGATGTTGATAAAACTCAGCAGGAAGTGGAAGGTCTGTATCACACTGTTGGCTTCATTTATTTCCTTACTGCCACAGTGGGATTCATTGATGTATATTTCTGGTCCTGTTCACTGTAGAGTTTACAATTATTGACTTTTATTTTTAGAAATGATAAAGTATGCATTTTATTGTTTGGCGTTGTCTAAACATCCTATATAGCGCAACAGTCCGGGGTCTAGAAATAAAAATCTCATTCACTTTTTCCATAGAGAGATATTTTCTTTTATCAGTAATGTAAATACATTGCGAGAAAGATTAAGAAGAGTGTGTGTGTGTGATTTTAAACTTAATTTTTTTTCTGCATGCTATAGCCAGAATTACATTACCCAGAATCCTGATAAAGATGAATGCGCCAATCAAAGTCGCTGTTGCCATGGAAACAAATTTATGGTAGAGCTCAGCAGTGCTCACTAGCTATGAAGCATGTAATCAAATAATTTCCCCTACACTCTCAAACTTATGTATTTGTAGGTATCTGAATATTAATTTGTTTTTATAGTAAAGGCTCGTTCATGTAATGACAGCTGTAAGAGAATAGAGAGGTCCACACCACAACTATAACGAGAACAGAGGAACAATATTGTTGGAATCACTTTCAGAAAAAAAAAAAATTCTGCTGATCACTGAAAAAATAGCCAATCAGAATCCACCCGACTTGAACCAACTCAAGCATTTAACACCGCAAATGAAATGTGAGTATGGACGCTAATATAGTTATCGTTAAAGCTCCTTTAGTGATTCCTCAATGAACATCCTAGGGGCAAAGTCTATGGAGAAAGTAAATGGGAAAACTATTCCGGACCGAGGCCGCTGAAGTGTGCGGTCACTGTTGCGCTCTGTAGTTCAAGGGCATTACTGATTGCTGCCCCCGGTGGCTGGAGGCTCTAACTGCGCCTCCCCTCCTGTATTAGCTGTGTGTTCTCTGGAGGCGGTGACCGGCCCCTGCCGCGCCTCTATGCCTCGCTGGCACTTCGACATGCAGCAGAGGAAGTGTGTGCGCTTCATCTACGGAGGCTGTGCTGGCAACCGCAACAATTTCGACTCCGAGGAGTACTGCATGGCTGTTTGTAAACGTTTGAGTAAGTCACTCTCGTCACCAAGGACTCCGCCCCTTCTGCTCCGCCCCTGCTCCTCCTCCTCGCTTTCTCTCACAATGCTCATGTTATGTTAGCTTACCTAGGAATACGAAAGATTGATCTTGATTGGGTGAAATACAGTCAAGGCAGTTACAAATGGACAATGTACATATATTAATGTAATTTCCTGTGATGCCTTACAACTGTAAACACTTTTGTGGGCTAATTATCTATTAGTTTTACTGTCGGCAGACATTTTTTTTTTTATTTCACCTTTTAAAATGGCTTATTGTTTTTGGATTAACAGCAACATTTATTATTATTACTATTATTATTGTTGTTGTTGTATTTAATAATTTAATTTAACTACTCATGTAATCATAATAAAATGTATAAATTATTTTGAATTACATATTTACTAATTCAATAATTACATTAATTATATATTTTTATTTTATAATACAAATTAATTGTTTAATGTAATAACATTAATAATACTAATAGTTGTTGTTGTTCGTAGTAGCAGTAATAAAATGTAGCATGGGGATATTTATAAAAAATCTCACATTTTACTAAAGAAAGAAGTCACGCAAGTGATCATGTATTGCTTTAATCTTATCTAATGCACTAATAGCAATATTTCTTATTAATATAACTTAAATTACTTATTTACTAATAAAATAATTACATTAACTATATTTGTATTTAATTTAATATTAATAGTAATAATGCATCTTTAATTATTATTCAATGTAATTACTTATTATATTTAATAATTGTAGTAGTAGTGATTATTAGTAGCTGTAATACAAAATGTAGTGTCAATATTTATCAAATTCTTAAATTTTCTAAATAAAGTAATGCAAGGCCATGTGTTTTTACCGACGTTAATGTGATGTTATGTGCTTTAATCTGATCTAATTCAGGCTTATATGTTCTGCGTGTGCAGTGTCCCATCCTTTGTTACTCGGTCTTTGCTTTCGCTTTGTGTCTCTCCGTTCTAATCTGCCAGTGTTTTTAATTCATGTAGGAGTAGAAACCATCATCCTGTGTTCCTGTGGCGACACAATATTTTTTTGTTATCATGTTGACCTTCATGATTCAAGGTTTCTCTTGTGCTCTTATCAGTCTAGATGCTGAAGACTGTTTGTTCTTATCAATATGCATGTCTTGTGTGCACAGCCTTCTGGGTTATCGTGTCGGCCTTGTCATCTGTATACTAAATTAATCTGATATGAGCTCATATCTTGATCATAGCGTGCAGAACTGCGCAGTAACTCTTAAGATAAATGCTAAGGAGAGCGCTTCTGTCAGAAGAGAGCTATTCAGAGGACAGGATGAAAGGAATGGGAAATGAAGGACTGTCTGGTTCTCTCAGAATCAGGGCAATTACAAAGTCATCGCTTGAGTCGTAGCTCTCTGTGGGAAGCTTATTCTTTGCTTTAGGTCTGATCTTAGTTGTGTCCTTTGTGTCGACTGCTCCTCCTTTGCTCCTCTGGACCTGTCTGTTGGTCTGTCTATTTGTTTCTGTTTGTAAATGTTTAAGAAAGTCTCTCTAGCTCTGTTCCAAATGATGGTGAGCTCCTTAAATGTCTGCTGGCTACCTAGAAGCCTCCTAACAGTCATCAGAGCCTCATAACGTCACCACTTGGCTAATGGTCACTCATGCACCATTCCTCACTTTAACCACACAAAAGGCCTGACTGACCCTCACAGTTTCAATAGAGTGTGACAGTGCTGCCCATGTTTCAATCTAACTAACCAGTGGCGAGGTGAATCAAGCAAAGAAGTAGCTGAAAATGGGATAAAAAAGGTACAAGACTTTGTATTTGATGGCTTTAAAGAAGGAAAGACCTACAGTCTCATGGAGCATTGCAAATTACATAATACTATAAAAAATACCTAATGTGTACCAAATCTTTAAGTAGTCTGAAAGTGCAGGAAAACTGACTCTGCATCATTCGCAGTGATTTGTAGAAGTGGGCGGGTGCTTAAGTTATTTTGGTGATTTTCTTGTCAGTGTTCTCCTATTGGTGGAGATTTCTCTGCAGAATTATGGGTAATGTAGTTTTTCCACCAGGAATTTCACCATCAAACAGGATTACTTGTGATAGTCAACAAAAGCTTATGCCATCAATTAACAACCTCGTAGTTCTGTCTGAAACCTTTTTTATAAGTTATTGTTCAAAATCAATCCAAGTAAATGAATGGGATTGTTGCACTCTAGAGAGTTTAATGTTAACACGTTGCTAAGCTAACAGCTTGATACTACTGCAATAAACTCAAAATACATTGCACACACAAACTGCAAGATAAAGAAATGCCAGTTTTAAATTAAGTTAAGCATATTTTCTGAATAAATATTTAATTTACATTTCCCTCAACTCTTTTCACTAAGTTTGTCGCAGTGCATTAAAGGAAAAGTTGCCCTAAAATGAAAATTTCATCATTTACCCTCATGTCATTTTAGTTTATTTTATGTTGAATATAAATCAAGACATTTTGAAAAATGCTGGTAATCAAACATTTGATGGTCCCCATTGACTTCCATAGTATTTCTTCCCATACTATGGAAGTCAATGGGGACCAACAAAATATCTTCAAAATATCTTTTGTTATCTTATACAGGTTTGTAAAGACATGAGGTTGAGTAAATAAAGACATGAGGTTGAGGTTGAGTAAATGAAAAAAAAAAAATTTTTGGGTGCATTATTCCTTTAAGGGATTGCATTTTCCAGAGACTGTACATGCAGTCCTGCCAAAAAGGTACCTTGAAAGACAGAATAATTTGCTGCCTACCTAGTGTCAACAGCAGCCTACGCTTCTGCCGTTCTGTGATTCCTAAAAATGCTTCTTAATTGGTGTTTGGGAGAAAGCTTGCATGTGCCACATGTTTATAAACTCTTTCTCTTTACCTCCTCAGCCGTGCCGCCCACCCCTCAACCTACAGATGATGTGGATGTGTACTTTGAGACCCCAGCAGATGATAAAGAGCACATCCGTTTCCAGAAGGCCAAGGAGCAACTTGAGATCAGACACCGCAACCGCATGGAGAGGGTGAGTGAGAGGTCACATTTACAGTTTGAAAATACACAGTAGTTGTCATGTGACATTATGGAGTTGTTTTCATGTGGCTAGTCAGAGTCCAGCCAGTATTTGAGCCTCGAGTGATTTGTGTATGTTGTTCTTACCAGGTGAGGAAGGAATGGGAGGAGGCTGAGAGCCAGGCCAGGAACCTACCCAAAGCTGAGAGACAGACACTGATCCAGGTCAGCCTCAGCTTCTATCCCAGAGAATATCTCGTACAAGAGGTGACTGTTTATTTATGGGCTCTTCATTATTCTCACTGCAGCACTTCCAGGCTATGGTGGAGTCCTTGGAGGAGGAGGCAGCCAGCGAGAAACAGCAGCTGGTGGAGACTCATCTTGCCCGGGTGGAGGCCATGCTGAACGATCGCCGCCGTCTTGCCCTGGAGAACTACCTAGCCGCTCTGCAGGCTGATCCACCAAGGGTGAGACGTCCCACAGTGACCTGATACACCCCGTTTACAACTGAAATTAACATCCTTATTGGTGGTAAATGCAGGCGTTAAATACTGCTGTCAACACAACAATCATTTAAACTCTACTTTAAAAACAGTTTAAGAAATATACTTATGTTGGTTTCATATGTTTTAATATAATATCATAAAATAATATAAACGTTTAAAATATAAATAAATAAACGTTTATGTAATTAAAAAATATAATTAATTTAATTACTATAAAAATGTATCATATTTTTAAATATAATATAATAAACTATAAAATGTAAATAAATACACTTTTATATAATAAAAAAAAAAATTACTTTCAAAATGTCATGTGGTTTGACCATCAGAAAGTAATATGTTTTTGTTATACCCTGAATACATGACTACTCATCTTTATTGTTTTGTTTAAAATATCTCTCAAGGGAGAGTTAAGTGCTTCCTTGAAGGATTGTTCTCATCTCGTAATGACCAGATTACACTTCTCATACTTGAGTCTCTGATGAGCGATGGCTGTCTCTTCTCTCTGCTGTGTATTTAATGGTGGTGGATTACACGTCCTTCTGTTACCCTGCTGAAAGCTCATAACAGGGAGAGTGGCTTCGGTTACTTAAGATATTCATTTGAATTGTGCACCTAATGTTTAATCCCCTGAAATGACTTGCACGAAGAGAACCAGAGCCGGACTCGCTCAAGCAGGCGTGCTTTCAGCATCTCTGCTGATCCTCTTGTTATTTCTCTGTGCTGCGGATCTTGCGGCTCTTTGATCCTAGCGCTGATTCATGGATCAACCAGCTCATAAGGAGACATCCGCCTGACTCAACCTGCCTTTTGTTCTCTCTCTTTATGCTCAATTTATCTTCTTTCTGTCTCTGCAGCCCCACCGTATCCTGCAGGCTCTGAAGAGGTACGTGCGTGCTGAGAATAAGGATCGTCAGCACACTATCCGCCACTACCAGCACGTCCTGGCCGTGGACCCTGAGAAGGCCGCCCAGATGAAGTCCCAAGTCAGTGTCGCCCAATCCGCCTCCCTTTCCTGATAAATCCCATGTTTTTTATAGTCTTTTCTCACCTTGCAGAGTTTTGGTCTATTTATAAACTTTTACTAGCCTTTTGGAAACTGCTTAATATTTAAAGACCACAAATGAGCCATTTGCAGTGGTGTTTGAAAACAATCATTGTTGCCTTCTAATTGGTTCAGCTAGAGGCACAGAAATGACACACTTCTCCTTTAATGGTGCTTTCTGTGCGTATATACGGAGTTCAGATGTTGATAGAGAGAGCCATGAGTGATTGCGTGAGAGATTTGCACCGCACTGCTCTTGTGTAACATCACACGTAGTGATTTGATTGGATGTAGCTTAAGTCTGAGCCAATGGCGTGGCTATATAATTTGCATTCCAGACTGGCCAGCACAGATGTTTGTCATGGCACAGACCCAGAGGTGTGCACTGAACCAAACGCCCGTTCTGGGCCTGAATTTACATAACATTCTTCAGAATAAAATGTTATTTTCTTGGTTTCTAACTTAAAAATTAAAGTTAAGAATGTTTTATGTTCCTAAAAACATTTGTGTTTGTTTTTAAGAATGTTCTAAAGACAAAACTAGTTCTTAAAAATTGTCATACCATCTTAAAGTAAGGATGACCTCCAACTTGATTTTAAAAGTAACTATTTAAAATAAATAAAATGTAAAAACGGCACATTTGCACTCCCGCAAGCCAGTTGCAATGTAAATTGTGTGCGTGATTATGATTATCACAGTACAAAAAGACTGTCTTCTAACCTTTTTGTTGAGCTAATTAGCACATTTAAGCTAGAACTGTCATACAATAAAAAAAACAGTAAGGCCGGTCATATTCTTCTTAAGGGGGTCGCACACCGGATGTGCAGCGCCGCGTCTAGGACAACTCGAGGAATCGCACACCAGACGCGCACATTCTATACTAATAAATGACCTGAAGTGTGTTGTAACGGTTGTGTCCTGGTATATCCAGAAGGTAGAAACCGACGACAGTGAATGAAATCACGACAGACAATTGTTACATTGGCCTATACTGTAATATTTTGCGTATGTAAAAATATCTCAAGAGAAATATAAAAAATGTAAAGGATTACGTTTATTATACATTTAATTCTATATGTTTACATTTTATTCAAGCTGTAAAACTAATGTGTAGAGTATTTTGCAGCAGTGGTATCTTGGTATAATGTATTAACAACGGTTTGAGACAAATATGATGTTATTTAATATAAAACAATGCCGATGGCGCTCTGTGGCGCGGCAGGAATTTGAACAGCGTCCTGAGTCGTTGCTGGGCGCTGCGGACAGACGCCGAATGATGCCGCCGTTGTGCGTACACACATAGAAAACAATGTGTTCGAATTTTAAAGACATGGCGTGGCGCTGCGCTTCGCATCCGGTGTGCGACCCCCTTTAAAGGTGTTTTAAAGAAAATAATTGAGAACTTGACGAAGACTTTATCTCAATCTCATGAAATGTCTTAACTTTTTTTAAGATTATTTTTGTAATCTTGCCCCTGAATCTGTAACCCTCATCCCATTTAGAAGAGTTTTTGGGACAATGGGACGGGTTAAAGGCATAGTTCACCCAAACGAAGATTCTGTCATTGGCTTTCGCTCATGTCCCGTATGACTGACTGACTTCTGTGGAACACAAAAGGAGAAATTTGTCCTAAAGCAAAAACCCTAATGTGGTTTGAGCAGAAAGGGGATGATTTTCTGTGAATAACGAGTTGAATTTCAATCTGAGCTTCTTTTTTGGGGGGGGACCTGATACTCTTTGTGCTGCTTTGTATGGAAAAATGCACTATGAAATGTATATCCCCTCTTTTTGTCCTCTACTGAAGAAATAAATCATACAGGTTTGGATTGACATGGGTGAGTAAATGATGACAGAATATACATTTTTGGATGAACTATCCCTTTATCAACTGTCATGTCTCGTGTAGGTTTTATAAAAGCACTTTGTATTATAGCAAAAAATAGCAGTTACACCAATGACTTGTGGGGTTGTGATTTATATATAACCCTGTGTTTGAGAAATGGCAGTCCAGTCTATTTTGGCAATTGAGTAGAAGTCCAGGTATTACTGGCAGTCCAACATAAACCTACTTACTTCCTAAAGCAACAGTGCGGCAGCTAAATACAGTATCTGAGGTCCAGATGGGTGTCTACAAGGACATTTTAGAGCAATCCCCCCCCCCCTTCGCTTTCTAAAGGTATATAGGCCCTTCATTGCCATCTGTTGCTGGTTTTTGAGCATTGCACACAAACGCTGTGACAACAAAGAACCAGGCGTGGTTGCTCGTACACGCTCACACATTTTGCAGCCCACAGTCACAGCGTTTCTTCTCACTGTTTGCCTATTAAGATCACCTCAAAGCTTTTGTTTTCTGAGTTAGATTGATCCATCCAGCATTACACAACCGCAGACATGTTCCATCCTGCAGGATGGAGCCTTTTTATAAATATAATCTTGCGTAAGATATCTTCTGTTATTAAAAGTGTGTGTCTGGGTTTCCTAGGTGACGACCCACCTGCGGGTGATTGAGGAGAGGATGAACCAGAGCCTGTCCCTGCTCTATAAGGTGCCCTACGTCGCAGAGGAGATCCAGGATGAGATTGGTGAGTGTGGAGATCTAGATTGGAAAATGGTGAAAATGGGCATTTTCGAAATCACATAAGCCAGAAACAAGAGAGAGAGAGATGATAATGCATGGTATTTTTACTACTACTTCCTTTTGTCACATTATATTATTTGCATCATGAAATTGAGTAACAAGGTGAGTACTAGTGGCAGGTATTTTCTTCTGTTGCTAGGTAACACTCAGAAGACGTCAGTTTTACTCATGTTTTTGTCTATTTGGTTTTACTGCTGACCGTAAATGCACAACAGTGTCTGCTGCTGAAAATATACTGCTTCTATCTGCCACAGATCCAGAGATCAAGAATGTGAGATGTTTGCTTGCAAAACTCGAGTGGAACTGTCCAGTTTTTCTGTGGCTTTGGTTCGAGAAGTAGTTTTCTCAGTCATTTTCTCCATAGGGAATTAACAAAAATATTTTAAGCTGAAAACCAAATCAACCAACTCTGAGATCAATCTCAAAATTGCCAACTTTGATTTTGAAGCAAAAGGAGTATGTTTAAACAGGAAAAAAGATAGTGTATTTAAATTCTTCCGTAAGGGAATGAACTACAATCCCAGGAAACACTGCAAATGGTGTAATCAGATCAGAAACTGTAGTACGAAGTGCAATTGTTCGATCCTAATCCTTGAGTATGAAATTCTTTATTGCAAAATCCTCTAGTGTAGGAAGACTCTGTTGCATCATTTGTAATGTTTTACGGGAATGTCTGGTTGCTGCCGAACCATTTTTTTTTTCCATAATGAGGACAACTGGTGGATCATTGTGCAGGATTATGGGTAGTGTAGTTCTTCACTGGTATTTTGCATATTAAAGTCAGCGTGAAATTATCTATTTTTAAATGCATGTTATTGATCTTACTGTGAACAATTCAAACATGAATGCATTTAATTTTTTAATTATCAAAATAGTATAACTCTATCTTGACCATTTTTCTTTTCCTTTTGTTACTTTTTTTTTTTTTTACTAATGACTGCAAGCTCTCATTCAGATCTGCCTCCATCTAATCAGCAACCGATGATACAACCAAGTCCCAGTCCCGTCCTACTTTCTTTCTCTGTTTTGATAATCACTCAGATGTACTCTACAGTATGGAAGAAAAGATCTGTTTCTACTTTTACTTCTAGACTTTTTTTTAAGATGTTGAAATCATGACTTGTGATCTTGAACAGAAGCATATTTCATAATTTAATAATCTTGGAGCTCACGTTGGGTATTTTTTAATGAAAAGCTTGTACATTATTGTTAAAAATCACTTTCCTTATGGAGAAAATGATTAAGAATCCCAAATGTGCACTTATACACTGTTTACTTATGCACTATGTACTCAACCATGTAGTGTATGAGTTAAATAAGGTTATTTCGGTATTCATAAACTGAGTCTAGTAGCACCTCCACCTTCACTACGTAATTAAATCTACGACAGTTGAGTGCATGAAGAGTTCAACATTCCACCCTAAGTTTTTTTTCAGTTATTTAAGTGCATCATCCAGGTATTTAAAGAGCAATTTTTCTATTTGAAATTTTCGGTGTGAACACACCATTCACACTTTATACTACAAAACGTTATAGAATAGTACATAAGTACGCGATTTGGGACGCAACTTCTGTTTCTGCACAACCAAACTACGAGCAGTTCATGTTACTTAAATAGGTAGATCCCTTATGGAAGAATTTATACATTTCACTACGGATTATATCCTGTATAATTGAGTATGTGACGAATAAAAGAACCTTGAACCTTGAGATTGTATGTAATCAATACTGATTCATTCCTGCATGTTGGGTCAGATTGCCTTTAAATAAACCGAACCCCAAACTTCCCTTTTCTAGAAATCTGATGTCAAACTCTAAAGCTCTCTTGATTTATCACGGATAAAGCTGTAGAAAGACTTTTGGTCTGTTTTATGCATTCTTTTGTCCTGCTTTGAGCTTTCTTTTAGTCCCCTAAACAACTGCACAGTCTCTCTGCTTCTCAGATGCCAAGATAATTATCACGGATAAAGCTGTATGCAAAGCTTTTGGTCTTCAGTAATTATGCATTCTTTTGTCCTGCTTTGAGCTCTCTGCTTCTCAGATGCGCTTCTCACTCTCTCGCTCGCTCACTCTCTCGCTCTCTCACTCTCTCTCGCTCACTCTCGCTCTCTCTCTCTCTCTCTCGCTCACTCTCTCTCTCTCGCTCACTCGCTCGCTCTCTCTCTCGCTCACTCTCTCGCTCTCGCTCACTCTCTCTCTCTCTCTCTCACTCTCTCTCGCTCTCTCTCTCTCTCTCTCGCTCTCTCTCTCTCGCTCTCTCTCTCTCTCTCTCTCTCTCGCTCTCTCTCTCTCTCTCTCTCTCTCTCTCTCTCTCTCTCTCACTCACTCACTCACACATGTGTAATTTGGTTTCTCTTTTTATCGCTCAGCTTGAAAACATCTCACTGCAATCAAAGTAAATTAAAGTGTTCTGAAGCGTTTGTTGCGCTGTGCTCTTTGTTTCAGGTGGAAACAGTCAAGCTGTTCCCAGAGACGCCCCTCTGCACTTTGTGTTGTTTTTTCGTTCATTTTATGAGAGGAGCCGTAGCATTGTGTAGTATAGATGAGACTAGTGTGTGAGATTTGACAGAACTGGGTCAAGACTCCTCCAGATTCCCACTAGTGTGTGAAGATGTATAGTTTTTAAGCCAGACTCTCTGCAGAATGTTTTTGCAAGTTTAGAGAAGTAGAAAGGGTAATTTTAGCTTCACCGATGCCTGGATGTGCTGCAGTACGGAACCTCGTAATGGATAATTGATTGCGTTTATGACTGCTTCGTGCCGCGTTTAATGGTTTTAGGAATAGATCCCTTCCCCCCATCTCTTCCCTCCTGTGACTTGCTGTTTTTAACCATGTTCCTCTCTGAATCTCCCAATTCAGATGAACTTCTGCAGGATCAAAAGGCAGATATGGACCAGTTCCTGTCCTCCATCTCTGAATCGCAGCCTGATGTTACGGTGTCCTCTGAGGAGAGTGTGGAGGTTCCTGCCTTTGAAGGAAAGCCTTTCCGCCCCTTCCAGGTCAACTCTCTGGGCTCCCCCGCTGAACCCGAGGGTACGTCTCTTTTCTAAATTTACACAGGCAAACCTTTATGGCTCGCGGTTGCTGCCCACGGTCTCTCAATATGGCACTTTGCAGAGGAAGGTTTTGTATCAGTGTAATGCCACTACTACCCCCTTCACTGAGAAAAAAATAGCTTAACCCTCTTAGCTGGCTCCTCAGCCTGAGTTTAGCCTGCACACCTGAAAAGTGTCCAAACCCTTCTAAAACCAGAAAACAGACCCGTCTGGGAGACCGACTAAGACTTGCAACCCAGCTTAGACTGGTTGGTTGGACCCTGTAGCACTTAAAATGAAAATAACCTTTGGAAAAGTGAATATTGTATTTCCACTTCCTATTGAATATCATATTTCCAGTACTGTAGTGTTATTACCGTTTCTAACACTGAAAGCATTCTCTGAAGGTTGGATATGATTTTCTATAGTAACTCGAGGAGAATATGCTTGTTTAGTAGAATAAATGGTTAGCTAAAGTAGCTATAAACAAATTTAAAACACAAAGGCAAATGTTTAATCTGACATTTTTATATAATATGTGCATATGTAGTAATTTCATGTGATAGGAGATAATACTGTGAAACCCATTAAATGTTTTATTTAGTATTTGGCATGGCACGAGTCAGAAAACAGTTAACTCATTATTACCCACTGCCTACTATTGTGAATCTTATGAAACCTGTTAGGGTCATATTTCACTCCAAAAATAAAAAGCATTTTGCATGTAGAAAATAAAGCCAATATTATGGTGTCTGCTTTGTGACTTTATGAAAGTGCAAACATATTTTATTATATACATATTAAAATATATTGAATAAAGTATATCATATATTAAAGCATAATATATAACCTATATGAATAATGTTATAAATAGATGCATACATACAAAAAATAAAACTAAAGTTCCTAAAAATATAATTTTCTTCATGCAAAGTAACTTTGTCTTTTTTCTTTTGGGTGAAATGTGATCTGGAAGTTTTCCAGCATACGTTCAGCCACCGGTACCTTGTTCACGTGTTTTTCTCTGGCTGGCTCTTGTTTAAAGTGTCTGTTTTGAGCCAGTACTAGAGGTCTGCTCCTAGCTACTCTCTCAAAGCCGTTCAGGTGAAGCTCTCTGTCAGCATGAGGCCTGTTCTCGTTAACTTGTCTAAATGCCAGATGAAGCCCCGAAGTCTAAACATTGCTCTCGGGCCATAGGTTTCTGCTTAGCTAAGCTTGCCTGAATCCCAATTGGCATCGCCTTAAACACCACGACATTTGAAGTTCAGCTAAAATCATAAAGCCTGAGGCTCTGGCGTCGCACTGCAGCCAAGGGCTTTGAAAACCTCTCTCTTTCTGAGCCCAGTCCTGCTCATTCACTGTCCTGCCTGGGCCTGCCAAGCCTTTAAGGAAACTGCGAAATACAAAAAGAGCAATGTAATAAACACATTAGAGCCCATGAGGGCTTTCATTATGACAGGCCTGTCCAGAAACACATCCTGGGTCTTTCTTTCCCCTGTTCTTTGATTTGTTTTTCTTTATCACTCTGTCCCTGCGGGGTTCTCCTCTCCGTCCGCAGACACAGCTTGATAAGCCTGACTACTTCTCTTTTACTCACCTGGGTTATTTTCTCTCTTTCTATTCCAATCTTTTCTTGTTTTGTCTTTTGCTTGTATGCGATGCCTAGGCGATCTCTCTGAACCCCCTCGTGCCTTCAAGAAAGGTGGGTCTCTGCTGCTCTTCACTGTTTCTATTGTTTTCTTCAGCCGCTGAAATGTGTTTGAGCTTTATTTTTCTTATTTTTTTTATTGTTGCATAGAGGGCTGGGTATCGAAATTTTAAATATATATTTCATTTTGATTCCATCTGATATTGATTCAATTTTGGAATATTTCAATGTCAGGATGCCCAGGTACTTGCATAAATTACATTGAGTATATTAAGAGCATATTTAAACTGATGATGAAACTAATTTAAATTTTATATATTAATTACAATTAAAATTTTTTTTATAAAAAATATTATTTTTTAAAAGTATTATTATTATTATTATCTAAGGATTATTTCAGTCATTTTGGGATTTTGAGAATCCATATCGGATTGTGTAAATGTAGATTATTCTCAGTTTTTTTACCCAGTCCTCCTTGCTTACATCTTGACTCATCTCCCCATCTATCCTCATATTTTTACTGTATTTCCACCCCATGCTTTTGCTCTGTCCGTCCCTTCAGACCCGTTAGCCATCTTGTTCTTAATTTCCTCTGTCACTCCCTCAGATGGAGAAACCAAACATCCCATCCCTCAATGTCTGGCCAGAAGAGCTTTGCCTAATGAAAAGTCCAGGCAGCTTGTTAAGCTAATTAGCCATGTGGATCGGAGAACGAGTCCAATGTAAATGTGCAGTGTGGTGCTAAAGCAGATATGGCTGCCTCACTGTGTCAGGAAGACAAATAACCTGATTCAGACCCAGCTCTCTGTCCACAGATCCTTAGGACTCATTTGTTACTTATTGGGCCTCCTCTCGTCGCTTTCCTGTTATCTCGCGCTTTTCATGATAGGAGCTCATTAATTTAGTAGTTCTGTTGCAGGACGTTGTTTAGCTGACCAACAGCCAGCTTTTGCCCTCAGATTGTACAACTATAGCATCGACCCGTTTACCGCTTAACCTTGTGGTCCCGCCCCTTATGAATTCACCTATAAACCTGCTCTTAAAACATTTGTGGTAGAAGCTTGCAGTTCGCTATTACCATGGTTGATGCTTATGGACAACCTCCAAACCCTATTTAATTATACAGTATCATTTATACTACAGACAAGAATGATACCGCAAATACATAACCTACATTAAAAGGACTCGTAGAGTGTCAGAAATGAACTGAGGCAATGTTTGTTCACTGGAATTGATTTCTCGGGTGCATTTTATGTTTCTAAGGGCTATTTTTATTATTACCTTATTAAAAGTATCTGTTGTCCAAATACTTTTTTAATAATCAATCCGAATACTATCAATCAAGTTTAATCATCAGCAACAAAATCTGTCTTTACACTGCAAAGGTGTAACAGAAGCTGTATCTGACATTATTATTCACTGCTGCTCAAAGTTAGCGAACATGTATTTACACAACTGCATATCAATAGTTCAGAGTAATCTAAAAGCCTCTGGTTGACCGTCGCATTCAGAAACGTGTCTAAATGTGATGCTACAATCAACTTTTCATTCATGTCACTTTTACTGCAACTGCTGTATTAGATTTAGTTTAATTGTGATGGAGCATTTTTTATGCCACCGTATCTTGAAATTGTGCCACCGTATTTTTGCCCCAAGCCCCTGTTAATTTCTGCCCCTGGGCTCGAATCTAGCAAACAGACTTGAGGTTGGGCTCTTGACTTGAGCTAGTTAGCATCCACTTAGCAAAGCCTTAGAAACTATACCTAGAAAACCACTCAGAACGCATTAGAAACCAAATAGCAACACCCACAAGACACCAGTCACATTTTCTTCCAAAATTGTCATTCTGTGATTAGTCTTGTCTCATCTCATGTGTAAAGTCTAATTGTCTTGGTGACACACTTCACCTCCATGTTATGAAGTGGCTTGACTGTGTGTTCTGGTGGTTAGTGGTTCAGTCGTGCGTGGTTGAGCTGTAAGCCCTTCTCTCCAGAGCTTGTGACAGCCGCTGAACATAGTTAATCTTTTAGCATCGGTGACCTGCTGCTTTGACAGTCAAACAGTGAGTGTGGGTGGAGGGTATTGTTTTCTGTCAACCAATGAGATTTCCAATGTGGCATTATACAACCAGGACTCATTTTAGCCAGATGTCTTTGGAAATTTCTAGCATGTAAATGTTTACTGCTGTTGTAGTACAACAGAACAATGCTATTCATGCTTCATTTCTATTCTCGATTTTATGTATGTATATATATATATATCAATGTTTATTTAGTATCGTTGACTATTATAGTTTTTATTAATATATGTATGTGTGTGTATATATATATATATATATGTGTGTGTATATATATATATGTGTGTGTGTGTATATGTATCGTGTATATATATATGTGTGTGTGTATATATATATATATATGTGTGTGTGTATATATATATATGTGTATGTTTTTTTTTTACGTGACTATTTAGTTTTTATCCATTTTTATTTGAAGTTTAGTTTTATTAGGCTATTTTAGTATATCAAGTTAAACTAAATAAAATTTAATTGAACATTTTATTTTAACATTTTAATCTTGTATCTAATCGTATAATAGCCAAATAGGTATTTAATAATTGTTTACTTTAAAAAGTCGCCAGCATTTTAATGTAGAAATAGTCAAGGCCTTTTAAATGTTAATGTAATATCACATTTTAAAACTAATTGCCATCTTGCCCGTGACCATTAGCCTCCTCATCCTGATTGCCATCCGAGTTCCCGACATGTAGAAGCTCAAATGTCTTGATGCCTGGTTCTTGTGTGGAACGAACACGTTTGATCATCTAGTCATTTGTTTCATTCAGAAATGTCACATTATGGAAGTAAAATGTTTATGAATCAAGTTTCGTGTTGACTTTAATCGTTTAATAGGTAGGGCGAGGAGATATATTTATAGAGCTGTTACTGGAAACAAGTGCTCACAGGACGTCCCGAGACTACCAGGAAGAGACCTTTTGACCACAATAGATCACACCTCTTACTCTGAGCTGAATGTTTGCACCGAGCTTGTCTGGACCGATCCAGGAGGACTCTGATCTTCTACTTCATGCACTTCAATAAATGCATGACTAAGTAATTCATTAATGAGTCTGTGTTGGCGTGTCACCCCCCCGACTGAAAAAAAACTGCAAGGCAGCAGGATTCTGGCCACGATTTAGATTGTGCTAGAAGCTGTGGCTATTTAGCTAATTGCAGCTACTGTTGGTCACAGACATATTTGTAAGCATCTGAGTTTTATTAATGCCGACATGCTAGATTCGATCTTGTCTTCCTGTCTCTGATTGGTTGTTTCCTCTGCAGGCTCTGGCATGAACAGTCTGGATGGGCTGATTGGAGCAGAGGAAATAGTCATCAACAGCAAGAGCAACATCAACGAAAATGTGGTGAGCCCAGCAGCCTGCCTCCAACACCACCCATGCTTCACTGATCTGCTGCGAACACTGTGCCAACTGCTGACGCCAACTCTCATGACTGAAATTACATAAACAAAAAAAAACAATGCAGGATTTTCATACACATTCAGTTTAAGTGCTAATAATAAAATCAAGAACCGGCTTCATGAAACACCTAGATGAACATTTACTTAATAAAGACCACATGCTCTATACACTTTATTAATATAACTATGGTCTCATATTTATAACAGTGTCATATGAATTTATTTGACTTTACTGCATTTGCAAGGCAGCACTAGTTTGACATTTTCTGGGGTTTTTAAACATTTTGACCCCCAAACATGACGCACCTCTCTTTTTAAAATATAAAGATGGCTATCTAATATGTAAAAGCTATTTATACTTTGTAAAAAAGGTTACATTATTAGGATTGTTCACCCTAAAATTAAAATTCTGTCATTCTAAACCCGCAAGACATTAATCTTCGGAACACAAATGAAGATTTTTTTGATGAAATCCGAGAGCTTTCTGACCCTGCATAGACAGCAACAGAACTACGACGTTCAAGGCCCAGAAAGGTATAAAGACATCGTTTAAACAGTCCATGTGACATCAGTGGTTCAACCGTAATTTTGTGAAGCTACGAGAATACTACTACAAATAAAACAATGCCGTTTCTGCTCTTCCGTGTCAGTCTTCGATGCACGTTCACTAGAGTTTCACGACACATGCGTGTGGTGCTGCTGACACGGGAGCTGGCCAATTTTCATTTCATTTAAACTATCGTAACAAGTTGTTGGCAGAATTAAATAATTGATTTTTATATTGTCATTCAAAATTAGCCCGAATTATGAAACTACTTTCTGGAAAATATTTTCTCAGTATTAGATTGACAGAGGATTATTTTTATACCCATTATTAATATTAGATTTAATTTTTACATTTGATATAAATGTATTTCTAGCCCCTTTTTACAATAGATTATATTCCGAAGCAAGCACAGACAGTACAACCTGCAGTGAGAGGCTAGTGAAGGCTGTCAAACAAATAAAATAATCACAATTAGTCATGATTCCTGACTTGCCTTAAGAAAGTGCTGTAGACTGGGAGGATAATACATCTCAAACTGTAAATGTTAACTTTCATTTCTTAACTTTTTAACTCATTTCAGTGTTATATTCATATAAACGTCATATTTAAATGTACTAATTTAAATCCTCTCATTGACGTAGATTGTTAGAATGTTAGCTGTTAAAAATCTAAAGGTAATTGCATTGTCGTTATTAGCATGTTTAGTTATGATTAGATTTCTTTCTTGCATACTTAGTTTATGTAAAGATCAATAGATGAACCATAATCTAACCTTACCTAAAACTTTAGCACTTCTTCTGCTGCCTTTTTTCACTGCTATCTTCTTCCAGATACACAAATCTGCTTTATTTCAGTCTCATCTCATTCGTATCCCAGCATTCATTGCATGCCACGTTCACATATTTCCCAGGCACATTCCAGTCTCCCCTAATCGCAGCTCACACAAGAGCCGTGTGGTTGTGGAGGGCTGTGCTATGCATGATCTCTCTGAAGAATGTGGCTTGTCTTGTTTGTATAGTATTTATGCATGTTTTCTCTTTCATTGAATGTTTTTCAGTACATGTTGAGGTGTTTTGTCTAGTAGCAAAATACCAAGATGAAAATGATTATCTTCCCTTCCTTGTTTTCTAACAAGGACATATAGTCACTGTATCAAAGATCATGAATTATTTTGGATTTGCTCACAGGATTTAATACCCATCTATTGCTGTAAACCAGCACCATAAGCACCACAGACAACAGAGTCCGCTTAATTGTCAGAATAGTTGCCAATCAATAAGCTCTTTCAAATATCTGTCATTTGGTTCCCTTGATCGAGACTGTTCACTAAAGCCCTTTCAGTAAACTAACACACTGCACACACACTGACTCACTCTTCAGTTCCCAAGGAAGTAACTGAGACTGCCCTGTCTGTGTTGACAGGTGATTGATGAGACTCTGGATGTTAAAGAAGTGATTTTGAGTGGTGTTGATCCTCTGGTAAGTACAGTGTCCTCCTGTGCTCAATACATGGTACTGTCAAACGCTGCAGTCTCTGATTATGAGCTGGAGGGAGATTGCAGTAGTCTGTGAGCAAATGACAGTTTTACATCATTTATGACCTCATATTGTTTATCCACAAGCTTCCACAGCACGCGTGCATGTTTTTAATGCGATCGCATGAGCATGTCCGGTGGATACGGGTCATCATTCGTCTTCATTACACGTTCACACAAATAGAATTGAACACTAAACATTTGTGTGTGAAAATTGCCAGTCACGGCTGTCAGTGTACATTCGGTCCATTTAGCACTTTGTGAAGCAGATCAATACCACCAAACACATTCATTCATGTTAGGGCTCAATTTCATTCTTAAAGGAGTAGTCCTCCCCAAAAATGGAAATAGTCATAATTTCAGGCCAGTTCATATACGAAGAATGATAACTGTAATAACTGTTACAATGGACATAAAAGCGTGCACTGATTCATCTGCCACTTTAAAGGGATAGTTCACTCCAAAATACTAATTTACTTTTAATTTACTCGCCCTCAGGCCATCCAAAATATACAGTGGTCACCAAAATTATTGGAACACTAGTATTTTCGCCAGCTAAAAATGGTTTTAAGTCAGTTATTTCTATATTTTGCTGTTGTGTGCCAGTAGGAGATATCAGTTTACTTTTCCAAACATTCATTAACTGTAATAATCCAGTGAGATTTGTCTGACAACAGCCAGTGCTCCACACAGAGATCTGATCTCTCATCCTCCAGTCTGTCTGGAATCACATGAAGAAACAGAGCAAACTGAGACCGACTCAATCCAGAAGAACTGTGGAAACGTCTCCAAGATGCTTCAAGAAACCCACCTGCAAAGCTCCCTGAAAAACTGAGCAAGTGCACTAAAGCTGCTTCAACATTTGGTGTGGCTATCCTTTGTGTTTAAAGCAGATTTTGCCCTAGGTGCACTTGCGCATATTTTTTCAGGTAGCTATGCATATAGATTTATTTTAGCATCTTGGAGCTGTTGCAAAAGATTAAAATAACTGACTTAACCATTTTTTAGCTGGTGAAAAAATAGTGTTCTAATAAGTTTGGCCACCACTGTAAGTGACTGTTTTTCTTCAGTGGAACAGTAAAGAAGATTTCTAGCTAAAACCATGTGCCTTGGTGATTCAATGCAAGTCAGCCGCTATAGGCTCTTGAGTCAAAAAAGCATATCAGGTAAGAACTAGACTTCCCTGTTTGCCTGAGGCTATGGTTTACAGGTAATGTCCAGTTTCTTGCACAGATTGATAGTTTCACTTCAGAAGACCTCAATATATTGTCAATATTTTTTTTTTACTCCCAAAGTGACTGTAGCCATTGACTTGCATTTTATGAATCACCAAGATACATGTCACCTGCATCATGGATGGCCTGACCAAATTTTTATTTTTGGGTGAACTATTCCTTTAAATGCTTAAGTTCTTTAAAGCTGGTAGATTTTGATTGGCTGTCAATGTTTTCAAATCATATGCTGGAAAAATTAATCCTTAAAGTGATTGCAAATATATTTTTCCTTTGTGCCATATGCCATTATAAGTTTAGTGCATTATGGACATCTCTATTTAAATTAATTTGAATAACTATTAAAACATTATAGTGGTAGTCATGATTATAGTTTTATCATAAAACTGCACGACTTGATTTCTTTGGTGGAACACCGAGTGAATGCTGGAAAAGAGCAGCATGAACATGTTTCAAAGTATCTTTATTTCATTCCACAGAAGAAAAAAATCATAATGGAATTATATATATATTTATATTAATAATGGGTAGTTCATTTAGGGTGAACTGTCCCTTTAGGAAGCACTGAAAAAATCATACAGGCTTGATTTACATGTCAGACATTGTTTGTGATTTGAAATTATATTCATGTGGAGCGATGAAACATCAGTAAATGTTTAGAGAATCTCTTTTTCCTCGCTATCTGTAAAAACAGTTCAATTCTCATTTGATACCAGTTATGGCATAACAATAACTCTTGCCTCACTGTACTGTATGAGTTACCTGCTTCAGCGGCATCGACAGCTCTTTAGGATGTCTGTTAACAGTGTTTGTCTTGACTCTGTGCAAACACTGGTGTTTATTTCTCCTCACAGTTCAGCCGTGGATCAGAGCAGGAGACGTTCCGCCCCCTGGTGGATGATTTCAGCTTCGGAAGCAGCACTCTGATTGGCCTGATGGTGATTGCAGTGGCCATAGCGACCGTGATTGTGATCAGTCTGGTGCTGCTGAGGAAGAGGCGGTACGGCACCATCAGTCACGGCATTGTGGAGGTGAGTTAACGGTCACATGACGCTCAAACAGGCTAGACAGACTCTCTCTGTCGCTGTGAAGGATAATGCTCTTACTCGGAGCAGGTTCAAAGGAAAGTTTAGTTCTTTTAGAGTTCATATACATTTCATTATATCAAATATTTCATGAATATACGTGGCCATTGAAAGGTTTATCAGTTACATTCTTAAAAACAGAAGTTTTAGATAAAGCTGTTCTTTTGAACTTTCTATTCATCAAAAAATCTCATGATTTCCATAAAATTGTTAAGCAGCACAACTTATTTCTGAAAGCAATCGTTCACCCCAAAATGAAAATTAGCAGAAAATGTACTCCCCCCTCAGGCCATATAAGATGTACTTGAGTTTCTTTATCAGATTAGGAGAAAGTAAGTATTACATCACTTGCTCCGCAATGGATCCTCTGCAGTGAATGGGTGCCGTCAGAATGAGAGTCCAAACAGCTGATAAAAACATCTCAATAATCCACAAGTAATGATTTAAACTTAAAAAGCCTTAAAGATGGATTTGTTTTGTTTTTAAAACACGCAGCTTTACTCTTTACAAGGCATTAATTGATGGACTGGATTCATGTGGATTACTTGTGGATTATTGAGATGTTTGGACTCTCATTCTGACGGCACCCATTCACTGCAAATGATCCATTGGTGATCAAGTGATGTAATGCTAAATTTCCAATCTGTTCTGATGAAGAAACAAACTCATCTTGAATGGTTTGAGGAGTAATTTTTCTTTTTTCGTGAACTATTCCTGAAAGGATCATGTGACACTGAAGTCTGGAGTAATAGCTGCTAAAACTTCAGAATTGCAATCGGGAATAAATTGAAGTTATATTAAAATAGAAACCGGTTATTTTAAATGGTAAAATAGTTCATATTACCGTTTTTACTGTATTTTGATCAAATAAATGCAGCCACGGTTAACATGAGACTTCCAAAACATTACTAAACCTTTGAATAGTTGCTTATGTTGTAGGTACTGATATCTTAAATCTTCCTCTTGTGTTTCAGATTGATCCCATGCTAACTCCAGAAGACCGTCACCTGAGCAAGATGCAGAACCACGGCTATGAAAACCCCACCTACAAATACCTGGAGCAGATGCAGATTTAGCCTTCATGGGGCGCTGTGGAGCTAGAGAGGGGTGAACATACTACTGACCAATAATTAAACCGCTCAAATCATTTCATGCATTTGAAATGCATATTCTGGTTCATTTAAAGAAAACAAAATGGTTTATTAATACTACTTCTAATACTGCTACTGTTGTACCATAGAGCGCAATTTTATGCTCTTGTAACTTCTTTTTATTTTAAAGTCAACTGTTTGAAATCAGGAGAACGTGATTCTGCAAATTAGCCTGGAATTGATTTTGCGTAAATTGAAATCGGAACGTATTGTAATGGTCTTTTAAATGTTAATTTTATAAAGTTCTATTCAGATCTAGTCTATAGAGGTACAGCGAAGCTGAAACAATCAAAATGAGACCGCAGTGTGTCTACACCATCGCTGGCCGCCGGATATACTTCTTTTAAATAGATCGCTTGTATATGAAGGTTATTTGTAATGACTTAAATGTATAGTGACTCAGAAAATCATTAATTCATTTACTTTGTAATTATTAAAAATACACAATATACATAGAAAAAGTAGATGGTAAATTTCTTCATTATTTTTTACTCCAGAGATTAAATCCTGGCTGGACTTTGAGATTCCCGGTCCAAACATCTGATCCCATCGCCTGTGTAAGATACGATGAGTGGCGTGACGGCCTGCCAGATCTTTTGGCTGATTGTGAATGTAGAGGTGTCGATTTCAGTAACATTACTCCGTCATTTGTTTTTATCTTTTGGTTATGGTGTCATATACTTGGACCAACAAACGGTGCGGCCCCTGCACATGGTCGGTGCGAATTGGTTGGAAGGGCCACAAGGTTAAGGGCCTCCAGTCTCCCATATCACACTAAAACGTCTCTTTGTTCTGAATGAATGTTATTTTTCCTGCCGTTACATGCACACGCTCCCTTTTTATAGTAAATCTGGCCTGATGAAATGTTGCATTCATCTTAGGTTTATCACACTTATACTGTATTTTTATTTGAACTGCCATGGAGAGTTTTATCATGTGGCAATACTTTGCACGCATTGCTTAAATCAAAGAGAGCATAAAGTTGACTGTAATTATAATACTACGGTATATATATAGTTTATAGCATAAGTCCCACATGGACATACCCATGAAAACCATGATTAGATGAAAAACGCACTAAAGTTACCCAGCTGGAGGCCAAGGCAAGTGTAAGAAATGTTTTGCATGTCCACTACGATGCAAGGAAAAATTAAGTCCATTGTTTTTTTTTTCGCTCTTCCCCCTTCTTAGTAATGTCTTTGTATGCCTGTATAGTTGATGTTGCAATCATGGCTTTTATCAAGAACAACCTGTGGTGTGCATTGTTCTTATATGAGATGTTATGACATATATTTTTAAGTTCTCTTTTATTTTCTCTTTTTTCCTCCTTCCTGTGACAGTATTTCTGTGTGTGACTTTCACTATGCACCTAAATGGCTCCACTCTTGGACCTTGTCATTGCCTGCTTGATTGTGGAAATGGTCATATGGGGATGAGGGGAAAATAATACAAAGTTCATATATTAGAAGTAAAATATGGTTGAATCCAGTGGAAAATGGCTTCTTGGTTACAGGTGGGAAACATCAATAAATTCACTACTTCCATGTTGGTGTCATTTTGTTGTTTTTATATCAGTATATAAATGTATGAATGTTCTTATATCTGATAAGTAGTCTGATTTCAGTTCACGATTTAAAATGAAAGTATTTTAAATATGAAAAATATTACTTAAAATATAAAAAATAATTTTATATAAAATATGCATGAATTACATTTACATATTTCATAATGGTTTCATGATGAAACATTTCATTATTTTTTATATATACATTTCAATACAAAACTGATTTTATTTACTTGGAAAATCAAAAGTATCAGTCAGTATGTGGCGTTACCACAAGCTTTTTTTAAAGGAATAGTTCACCCTAAAATGAAATTAGCAGACAATGCACTCGCCTTCAGGTCATCCAAGATGTAGATGAGTGTTTCATCGGAACCGATTTGGAGAAATGTGTGCCGTCAGAATGAGTCCAAACTGCTGATTAAAACATCACAATAATCCACAGGTAATCAACACCAGTCTATCAATTAACATCGTGTGAAATGAAAAGCTGCATGTTTGTAATCAATCATTATTAAGACATGTTAACTTAAACCATTGTTTCTGGCCAAAATACCAGTTCATAAGAATCCAGTGAAAAAAGTCAACCCCGTTGTCCTCTCACATCAAAATCCACCAACATGTTTAAAACTGTTTTTGCTTGTACAAGTGCTTAATCTGCATATTTCTCTCCTAATTCAGACATGACTTTTTCACTGGAGGCAGCAATATTATGGATAAAGGACTTGTATTTTAGCTGGAAGCAACGTTTGAGTTAAAATGTGTTTATGATGGATTTATTTCTTGCAAACACGCAGCTTTTTCTTCACAAGACGTTAACTAATAGACTGGAGTCGTGGATTATTGTGATGTTTTTATTAACTCTTATAATAAATTGGATGGCCTGAGGGGTGAGTACGTTTTCATTTTTTTGGTGAACTATTCGAAAGTATACATGTATGAACATTCAACAGCTAAGAGAAACTGAAACTGCAGATTTGCACTGTCAGGATGAGTCTGCAGGAACATGAGCGAGGAGGATTTCTTCCCTACACAACAGCTCAGTCTGATGCTGTGATGGACAATGATGGACCCTCCACCTCCAAATTAATCCTGTTCAAGACCACAGACCTCGGTGTAACGCTCACTCCTTTAATGATGAACTCAATCCTGTTCAAGACCACAGACCTCGGTGTAACGCTCACTCCTTTAATGATGAACTCAATCCTGTTCAAGACCACAGACCTCGGTGTAACGCTCACTCCTTTAATGATGAACTCAATCCTGTTCAAGACCACAGACCTCGGTGTAACGCTCACTCCTTTAATGATAAACTCAATCCTGTTCAAGACCACAGACCTCGGTGTAACGCTCACTCCTTTAATGATGAACTCAATCCTGTTCAAGACCACAGACCTCGGTGTAACGCTCACTCCTTTAATGATGAACTCAATCCTGTTCAAGACCACAGACCTCGGTGTAACGCTCACTCCTTTAATGATGAACTCAATCCTGTTCAAGACCACAGACCTCGGTGTAACGCTCACTCCTTTAATGATGAACTCAATCCTGTTCAAGACCACAACCTCGGTGTAACGCCACTTTAATGATGAACTCAACCTGTTCAAGACCACAGACCTCGGTTAACGCTCACTCCTTTAATGATGAACTCAATCCTGTTCAAGACCACAGACCTCGGTGTAACGCTCACTCCTTTAATGATGAACTCAATCCTGTTCAAGACCACAGACCTCGGTGTAACGCTCACTCCTTTAATGATGAACTCAATCCTGTTCAAGACCACAGACCTCGGTGTAACGCTCACTCCTTTAATGATGAACTCAATCCTGTTCAAGACCACAGACCTCGGTGTAACGCCACTTTAATGAGAACTCAACCTGTTCAAGACCACAGACCTGTGTAACGCTCACTCCTTTAATGATGAACTCAATCCTGTTCAAGACCACAGACCTCGGTGTAACGCTCACTCCTTTAATGATGAACTCAATCCTGTTCAAGACCACAGACCTCGGTGTAACGCTCACTCCTTTAATGATGAACTCAATCCTGTTCAAGACCACAGACCTCGGTGTAACGCTCACTCCTTTAATGATGAACTCAATCCTGTTCAAGACCACAGACCTCGGTGTAACGCTCACTCCTTTAATGATGAACTCAATCCTGTTCAAGACCACAGACCTCGGTGTAACGCTCACTCCTTTAATGATGAACTCAATCCTGTTCAAGACCACAGACCTCGGTGTAACGCTCACTCCTTTAATGATGAACTCAATCCTGTTCAAGACCACAGACCTCGGTGTAACGCTCACTCCTTTAATGATGAACTCAATCCTGTTCAAGACCACAGACCTCGGTGTAACGCTCACTCCTTTAATGATGAACTCAATCCTGTTCAAGACCACAGACCTCGGTGTAACGCTCACTCCTTTAATGATGAACTCAATCCTGTTCAAGACCACAGACCTCGGTGTAACGCTCACTCCTTTAATGATGAACTCAATCCTGTTCGACCACAGACCTGTAACGCTCACTCCTTTAATGATGAACTCAATCCTGTTCAAGACCACAGACCTCGGTGTAACGCTCACTCCTTTAATGATGAACTCAATCCTGTTCAAGACCACAGACCTCGGTGTAACGCTCACTCCTTTAATGATGAACTCAATCCTGTTCAAGACCACAGACCTCGGTGTAACGCTCACTCCTTTAATGATGAACTCAATCCCGTTCAAGACCACAGACCTCGGTGTAACGCTCACTCCTTTAATGATGAACTCAATCCCGTTCAAGACCACAGACCTCGGTGTAACGCTCACTCCTTTAATGATGAACTCAATCCCGTTCAAGACCACAGACCTCGGTGTTACGCTCACTCCTTTAATTTAATCCCGTTCAAGACCACAGATGACGCTCACTCTTTAAATCCTGTTCAAGACCACAGACCTCGGTGTAACGCTCACTCCTTTAATGATGAACTCAATCCTGTTCAAGACCACAACCTCGGTGACCACTTTAATGATGAACTCAATCCCGTTCAAGACCACAGACCTCGGTGTAACGCTCTCTCCTTTAATGATGAACTCAATCCTGTTCAAGACCACAGACCTCGGTGTAACACTCACTCCTTTAATGATGAACTCAATCCTGGTGAGACAGAAAACCATGACTTTGGGCCGAGCACTTTTTGCTAGTCCTGTAGTCCATTTCTCTGAAAACCACTTCACATGTTCAATCTGTATCTTAATTAGAAAATACGGAGGAAGAAATTCTTGCAGTGCATGCAATATTTAATGCTGTTAATTTATGTATTTAAGACTTTCTGATTTAAGACTTTTAGGCCTTAATTTATGAAATTCAAGACTTTCCAGAAACACTGAAAGGAGATTGTATATATAATGTCACCCTGGACCACAAAAGTCATAAGGGTCCTTTTTTTATTGAGATTTATACATCATCTGAAAGCTGAATAAATAAGCTATTGATGTGCGGGGATAGAGCGTTGAACTTGTAACCCGAGGTTGTGGGTTCGAATCTCGGCTCCGGCAGGAATTGTCCACGACTGAGGTGAGACCCTTGAGCAAGGCACCGAACCTCCAACTGCTCCCCGGACGCCGCAATGTCGGCTGCCCAGTGCTTCAAGTGTGTGTGCACTTGGATGGGTTAAATGCAGAGAACACATTTCACTGCTGGTTATACTCTGTATAATTGTGTATGTGACAAATAAAAAAAGTATTTTTTTTAATTTATGTATGGTAAAGTTGTCCAAATTAAGTTATTCTTAGCAATGCATATTACTAATCAAAAATTAGGTTTTGATATATTTATGGTAGGAAATTTACTAAATATCTTCATGGAACATGAGTGCCTAATAGTGCTATATAAAAGGTAACAAATTACTATTATTAAAAAAAAATCGATCATTTTGACCCTGTGCTACTTATGACTGGATTTGTGGTTCAGGGTCACATTTATGTATTATATCATAAATGTAATTCGTTTATATATATATTACACATTATATTAAACATAGGCCTATATCATGTATACGTGCATACATGTGCACAACTGCTTGTGTGACGCGAAATGTCATTGGCACGTTCTCTTTTTTTCATTGGACGGCTTTGAAGACGTTTTATTTTTTTCATTGGTTGGGAGAAATGGCGGACAATTCCCATTGGCACTGTGAAGAACATGGCATACGAGCATCAAATGCCAATTATCTCTAAATGAAAAACAATCTACACATATCGGAGTTCAAAATAAACGACGTGGACTTAATCCAGCACAGCATATATGCTATTTTATCCCTATCATTCCTGAAAATCTCCATCGATATATATTGCAATCTGTAGATCGTCGCCTGGGGCCGCGGGTCTGTTGCTAGGTAGATTATGTTAATATATGCAAGGCAGCCATCTCTGCAGCTACCATTCAGAGGGAAGACCCACTTCAACCTTTTCCTAAAAATGCTGAAAACTCTCGGGAAATCCACACCGAAAGCTTAAGCGCGGATTCAAAATCGTCTCTCAGTAAGTGTCACGTAAAATTCACAGGCTGTTTTCCGTTGGACGGTCGATTAGAGTGTTGATATATTTTGTTGAATGTCTTCGCCTTGCTTTGTTGTTGTCTTAGTCCCACCCAAAATGGAGTCGTGTCGTGTCTTCCTCATTCTGCTGCAGACTCTAGCGGAGCGCGCTGGGTTCATCTAACGTTATGCGCGGGGAGCCAAGCACCTCTGTCCTGCATTTGAAAACCTCCATGAAACTAGTGTGCTCGGTTAAAACGACACCGTAGGCCCGTTCCAGATCAAACATGCCCTCAGCTCTCACCCCTCTGTCATTGCCGACCACCAACGCGAGTTTATGTCTGATGAAGCTGCTGTGGGACTGTTTTTGTGCCGCTGCGCTGCGGGTTTGTGGTATAGTCCGACTGGAACTCCCAACCTGCGGGCTTGAGACAGGGGTGGAGAGCGCCTTACAAACAGCCCGATCGCTTCATTCGCCATTACAGCTTTTATAATCTCTTAATTTGTCTCAGGGTTTGAAGAAGGCCGGGGTGATAGGCGTCTGCGTGTGTTTTTTCTGTCAGCGCGGCTGTTGGGGATTTTCTGTCCGGCCGTGTGTCTCCTCTACCCCCGTGCAGTGATTAGACTGACCGCTCCTCCAGTAACGTTACGCGCCTGTGTTTGGGTTCAACAGCGAGCTTTCAATTAATCACAAATAATAACAGCGAACGGATGAAATGTGCTTTCATCTGTTCCGTTCACATCAGCCACTCTGTTACAAAACGTGTTATGTCATTTATTACAGATTAGTCATGGTAGTCTTTGGAGTGCACTCATTATCATTAGGGTAACTTTATGACATCATCATTGCACCATGGTCAAGTAGTTTTTTTATGGAGCTAACGTTATTGTATTGATTTGGTGTATACAGTATTTCTTATACAAGATTACCACTGTCATGAAAAACCTGAACAAGGCCAAGTCAAATTTATTCGTCTAACGTTTGTCACAATACACGCTGTTGCAAGGCAGCTTTACAGAAAACCATGATATCATAATATCTTCATGCCTTTAGTAGATTAGAGCTGGGCAATAATATTGTGTACATTTATTACAATAGATTAAATCAAGCAGTTGAGAGTATGTATCGCCCTACTTGAGTATAATATATGTATAAAGTTGGACATTCATGTATCCACATTTGTAAAAATAACTTTATATAAAGAAGCCACTCTGCCATTAAATTTGGCATGAACTGAACATTTACCTTGTCTGTTTCCTAAATACATACCATAGATCTGTTTCAAAGATCTGTTTTTTCCCCTCACAGTTTAATCAAAATGTCATTACTGGATCATCTCTGGTGACATACAGGTGCATCTCAATAAATTAGAATGTCGTGGAAAAGTTCATTTATTTCAGTAATTCAACTCAAATTGTGAAATTTGTTTAGTACAATTTTAAATTAATGTAAAAACTAAAATTAATTGTAACACTTAAAGTTATTATTTAATTATGTTCAGCATGGTGGGCTGCATTTGGATTCGTGACGGGCCGTGTGTGGGCCGTCGATTGACAACCACTGCCCTAAACAGACACACCCAATTTAGTTTTTGCAGTCTCTACTAATGAGTTGATGAAAGGAATCAGGAGTGTTAGATAAGTGAGACATTCAAAAGGTGCAGGGCAGGGGGTCCTCCAGGACAGGTTTGGGAAGCACTGACCTAGACTATCTCATTCTAGCATTTAATGCTGAGTGGGACTCTAGCCTTGAAGCCTCAGAAGGACACAACCTCACTAGGATGCGTTCTTCCATTTAAGTAGCAAACGCAAGTTCATCTGCCTTTACTTTTGAGAGGCATGTCCACATTACAACATCCATCCAACCAACAACAAATGCATAGAACCAAGTTCTAAATAGCCATTTTTTTGATAATCCATTACACTCAAGTAAAACTATATGATGGCAACAATGTTGCATACTACATTATACAGTGTATATTTTGTGATGATATGCTAATCAGGGCTATGACCACTAAACTGATATGTTCTCCCCAGTGTTCAGAGTTGTGGTTAATTCATATGGGCTTTTCATAATGACTCATGCTATTTAGAGAAGTCATGGAAATTAATACATTCTTGAAAAGCTATGTTAATTTCTGTAATGCATATACAGGTGGTTGATGAGCGGTGGAGGAGGTGTTCGGTCTCGCCTCATACTGTTGCTATGGAGGCCAAGCAGGAGTCCTCACCTGTGTGGAGTTCAGCACCCAGCAATGACTCTGGAAATACACCTCAGGTACAGCCCAACATGGCTCTTTAGTTATATGAGTTATGTGCAACTATTTAGTTACATTACTTTCACATTTGTCAAGCGAGAATCAATAAAGCATGTATTTCTATTGAATTCACTACCCCGCTCTCTTATACAGTACCTCTGTGAAGTATCTTGATCTCACAGACCATTAAAGGACCGCTAAGATATTTGTTTTGCTTAATGCTAGAATGCACTACTCACTTTTTTAAATCTCAACCAATACTAGGCAATCATAGACTTTCTAAGATTGCAAATTAGAGTACAAATCTTGACAAAATCTGTGAAGTCTACTCCAGCTTTAAAACAATTGCATTATAATGAAGCGTGCATTGCAGGCCATTATGCACTGAACGTCATTGTGATGAATATGTCATGATATGATAATGTGTGCAGGTGCACTTTGAGACCAGTGCGGTGGCTCAGATCGTGTACAGCGGAGAGCAGTCTGACCGCACTCAGCAGCAGGTGGTATACACTGCAGACGGAAGCTCCTACACCTCCGTTGAGTCTGCCGAACACACACTGGTGTACATCCACCCAGCCGATGGAACGCAGGTGAGGTCATCTACACGCTGAAGATGAGTGGAGTCCATCCTTGGCACAAACAAGGGTTATACTTCATAATTAATGCTGTAATGTAGAAGAGTGATCGATAGACAAAGCAGCTGGTGAAGGCGCAATTTCCAATTGCTATTACGTTACTTAATGCTAGTGTTAATGTTAGTTAATTCATTAACATTAAAATTGAGCAACACAGAAAATGTGATCATATTCTGTATTGCTACCAAAAGCATGTGGGGAAAAGACATTAGCGTCTTATTAAACGGCAAATATTAAGTGCAGAAATAAACGTGTTCCAGACTAAAACAAATATATACTACATGACAGTCACAACATTCTTCACAATATTTAGTGTTATTATTGCTGAACATGTAATTGACCGGTTTCCTGCAAAGCTGTGCTAATAAAAAAAATTCAATTACCACACATTGTTTTCTTTCTGCTGAATTTCAACTCCTTATTTATTTATTGTGCAATAAGCTGTACAATCAGATTATATATTTTGGTATTATTGCAGAATAAGTGTGATACAAGATCAGTCACTTTGTTGGTTTATTTTGTTTATTTTGTGTGAAGAATCGCAGACACACTGGAACTCAGGTCTTCTGCTCTTTTTCTGTTATTATTCAGGCGGTGTTTACAGATCAGCCCCAAGTGGCCTATATTCAGCAAGATGGCACAACACAACAGGTAGCGTGGCGTTTCATAGCATTATCATGTTTTCTTTGTCCATTGATGTTGACCACTAACATTATCTGTTGCCTCTCAGGTGACCGTGTTGCTACCCAGCGGTCAGAACATGAACACTGCAAATCTGCACGTACTGAGTAATGTAGCTGATGGCCCACAGGCGATCCTGGAACCTGTGACACAGGTGAACCTGCACTGCTGAACATATCCCGCAGGATGTTTTATGTTGGATTGTGGAGCGCTTTAACCCTTAGACTAAAAAACAACCAAGTGTGAAAGTAGCCCAATTCTGCAGGAGAACCGCTGCCTTATTCCAGCAACATCACTGCGTTACACTACATTAGTGAAATCACAATACTTCTGTCTAGATTTCTTTGCTTACAAGAGTCACTCTTATATTTTGGCCAAAAACTGCGATTTCTGTGAAAACAGGGTTGCAAAAGCGCTGTATTACAAATTTAGCAAAATACTCTTTTCAACAAAAATTTTGGAAATTATGCAAATGTGAAAACTCAGATTAACTGGCACAGTGGCTCACGATTCCCAAATGCACATTAAATTCACACATGCAGACTCACATGAACACAGTGCTGTGCTGCACTTAGTTTGATTGACAGACACTATGATCTTTTGTTTTATTCTGAGAAGTGAAAGGCTTCTTATTGTCCTATCATAGGCATGAGGCTACAGTGTATTAAAATAAAGCATCATTTGCATTAGTGAAGCAAGATTAATCTCCTCTTGACTAGAAACTGATTATTTTCCCAACAGAGCCAACTTGCTGTGAATAATGCAGCGCTCCCCAACATGGCCTCATCGAGTCCCCTGGGGGCCACCGATTCCACTGTGGATTCAGAGGATGAGGAAGAAGACAATGATAGCGACGATTCTGACATGGATGACTGGGAACCCAGGACACCCCAGCCGTTCACCCCTCAGAACCTCTGTGAGTAGACCTTTAACACTTAAGACTGTGTGGTGACAGGAAATCAGTTCGAATTCTCTTGCAAAATGCGAGGTCAAGTCACTTTTGAATGTGATCATGTGTTATTATTTCTGTGTGTAGGGTGTGAAGACTGTAATAATGCTAATCCTGGAGCATGTATAAAACACGGCCCTCTGCACCCCATCCTCAGCCGCCCTGTGATGTCCAAGGCTCGGGCCAGTCTTCCTCTCGTCCTGTATATCGACCGCTTCCTGGGCGGAGTCTTTACCAAGAGACGTATCCCCAAACGCACACAGTTCGGTCCTATAGAGGGGCCGCTGGTGCGACAGAGCGAACTGCAGGACACGCACATCCACCTGAAAGTACGAGAAACCTGTAAACACCTACTCTTTTATTCTAGATGGTTTTCTAGTATTGCGTTTCAAATTCTCACATCCTGCTGCTTCTGTGTAGTTATACATGCTAGACCCTGAAAAAGAAGGCGAGAGGGCAGAGGACCTCTGGATTGACCTGACCGATGAAGAGCGCTGTAACTGGATGATGTTTGTTCGTCCGGCCCAGAATCACCTGGAGCAGAACCTGGTGGTGTATCAATACGGGTCGGACATTTTTTACACCACCATTAAGAACATTCAGCCCAAACAGGAGCTTAAGGTGCGCTTAAAGGAACAGTTTCTCATCTGTATCAAACAAATGACGGCCATATTGCTAAACATTTTATTTTATTTGTATTATTATTATTTTTAACGCAATGGAATGCTACCAGTGTTAATTATTCATTGAAGATACTATTCAGGGATGTGATTTTTCCATATGAATACGGATTTCTGTATTTTCCGACATCTGAAGGATGACACCTGTTCAAAGCGTTCAAATGATTAAAAGCGCCAAACGCGAGTAGAATCAGCGCTGAAGCGTGTTACTCGACCCGGTGACTTTTTATGAATGGCGGTGAGAATTTGAGATTGCTAGTGCTGTCATAAAATGATGTAATATTATAATTGTCTGTAGTCTGACGTGCTACATGTCTGCTGTTACAGTACTGTTTTAGTTTCGATTCGCTGTCAGTGCTAGCTGCGCTGGGCTTGGTCTGAGCCGCTTCAATTTGCATTTGGGAACGCAACATTCGTCATTAAATCTGTTGTTCTTATTTATTTTGATCTAATAAATTCAGCCTTGATGAGCAGAAGATATTTATTTCAAAATTATTAATAATAGTAACATTTCCAAACTTTTGGCAAGTACTTTAATAATAACAATTCTATATACGTTACTATAATATAGTATAGTACTTTATTATAATGTACTGTATTATATTAAATTGTTCATTATGATTATTAAATGCTGCTTTTTATTTTTTACAGGACAATAATATGTATTACAATACATATGTACATTAATGTGCTAAAATATATATTTTTAATAATAAGTACTGGGGGTATGGCTTGTGGGCGTGGTCACATTTTCCTTCTTTTTGTCTCTTGCTGATCACATGCCTGACTATTGTAGTTTCTCTTAATATTTAGAAGTAGAAAATATTTTTATATTATCAGGTTTAATTGTAGTTTTGTCATTTTTATTATGATTTTTTTAATATGTAGGTTTTGTTCAGTTAACATTTAGATGTTTAGTTGTGTTTAATAAGTATTAATGTTTTTACTGTTTTTTATTTTATGCTTCAAGTAAAGAAATTCACACGCAGTTTTATATTCCAGGTGTGGTACGCTGCATCGTATGCGGAGTTTGTCAACCAGAAAGTCCACGATGTCACAGAAGAAGAGAGAAAAGGTAAATTGTCATTGTCTCTTCTGAAACGAGTAACTGCTGGAAGTGTTGTAATTGATGACATTGTTGATTCATTCACATGACAAACGATATATTTACTAAGGATGTGACCGTTAACTTTCTCAGAGCTCTGTTAATTTTGCTATATGTGGGGTTTCAGTACAATAAAATGTATGGTGTTGTCTACACCGTGTCCCAAAACAGGTTTATAATATAAATGTTAAAATACAAACTTTTATCATCATAAAAAAGAAACACAGTTTGAAGGCAGCATGACAGGGAAAATCACTTTTGTTAAGACTTTTTACTAAATGTATATATGTGCATTCATTTCAGTTAATTATATTTACATAATATCATATCCATTGGGAAGAATTTAATAATAATTAAAGCTTCTAATCACATCAATGAGGCTGATTACACAAAGGTGAGCTTAAAATCATAAATGAATCTAGTGATCAAAAATGTTCTTATATTTATTCATTCATATAACGACAATAGCAGTCATGAATTTAAAAAGAATCACACTAAATGCTTATAATCTTCTTTAACTATATAACTTTCAATTTAACGTCCTATTTATTTATTTTACCGAGAAATGTACCCCTAGTTCATCTGACCAATGATATTATCCTGGTAATATTCCAAAAATCTGTTCTCTTGTGGTTCCTGGATCAGTTTTACGTGAGCAGGAGAAGAACTGGCCGTGTTATGAGTGTAACAGACGGTTCATGAGCTCTGAGCAGCTTCAGCAGCACTTAAACATGCACGACGACAAGCTGAACCTCATCCAAAGGTTTGAAGGATTTCTCCGATGTTCATGATTGTATTCCTGACAGTGAGTCCATTGCAGAATCTGACTAATGTTCTTCTCTTCCAGGCCAAAGGGCCGTGGCCGAGGACGGGGCAGGAAGCGATTCGGTGCTGCAAGGAGACCAGGACGGCGTACGAAGTTCATCTGCCCACAGACTCCTGTTGAGAGTGCCGACAAGACACAGGTACTGTAGTCCTCATTTACTCATCATCATGTCATTTCAAACCCGTAAGATTTTCATCCATCTTTGAAACACAAATGGATTTTTAATGAGATTTCTGTCCCTCCACTGAAAGTCCATTCACCCAAAAATGTGATCCCTCAAAAAGTTCAGAAAGACATCATAAAAGTAATCCATATGAAGGGAACAGTTTAAAAAGTTTTCTGAAGAGGCAAAATTACATTATAAGATGAACAGATTTAATTTAGGCTTTGATTCACATATAAACATTGATAGTCAAGTCACCTTTATTTATATAGCGGTTTTAACAATACAAATTGTGTCAAAGCAACTGCTCAAAATACAAAATAGGAAAATAGTGTATCACTAATATAAAATGATAAGATTAAACGCCCATTTTTCAGTTAAAGACATTTCATTATTGAATTCAGTGATGTCATCGTCCAGCTCATATCTGGAAATGAAGTGTCCCCAACTAAGCAAGCCAGAGGTGACAACGGCAAGGAACCAAAACTCCATCGGTGACAGAACGGAGAAAAAACCTTGGGAGAAACCAGGCTCAGTTCCCCTCCGGCCAGACGAACCAGTAGTTTGTTCCAAAGTCAGATTGTAAGGGCTCGATGGCTGTCTAGGTGACGAGGTCCTTACTGGGGATCTGTCTCTGGGGCTCATCTAGGTGCCCTGGTCTCCGCTGACGTTCAGAGCTGTAGAGGTCATCTCTAGGTGCTGATCCACCATCTGATCTGGATATGGTGACTGCAGTGATCATCTGATCTGGATACAGACTGGATCTGGTGACTGCAGTGATCATCTGATCTGGATACGGACTGGATCTGTTGACTGCAGTGATCATCTGATCTGGATACGGACTGGATCTGTTGACTGCAGTGATCATCTGATCTGGATACGGACTGGATCTGGTGACTGCAGTGATCATCTGATCTGGATATGGACTGGATGTGTTGACTACAGTGATCATCTGATCTGGATACGGACTGGATCTGGTGACTGCAGTGATCATTTGGGCTGGATAAGGACCGGATCGGGGGGCTACTGTGACCTCAGAATAAAAAAGAAAAAGACTAATATTAGCGTAGATGTCAATCTTCTTACGATGTAACGAGTACATCGTGTTTTATGGGAAGTGTTCCGGTTCCGGTTGACCTAATTAATGCAGCCTAACAATCCTTTAACGGATTTGAATATTAGAAGTTTATTAGTGTGTTAAGTGTACGCCAGGTTAAAGAGATGGGTCTTTAATCTAGATTTAAACTGACAGTGTGTCTGCCTCCCAAACAGTGTTAGGTAGATTGTTCCAGAGTTTGGGTGCTAAATAGAAAAAGGATCTGCCGCTGGCAGTTGATTTTGATATTCTAGGTACTATCAAATGGCCAGAGTTTTGAGATCATAGCGGACGTGGAGTACTGTAATGCGATAAAAGTTTGCTCAAGTACTGAGGAGCTAAGCCATTCAGGGCTTTATAAGTAATTAACAAGATTTTAAAATCTATACGATGTTTAATAGGGAGCCAGTGCAGTGTTGACAGAACCGGACTAATGTAATACTTCCTGGTTCTAGTAAGAACTCTAACTGCTGCATTTTGGACCATCTGTAGTTTGTTTATTAAGCATGCAGAACAACCACCTAATAAAGCATTCAAGTAATCTAATCTTGAGGTCATAAACGCATGAATTAACATTTCTGCATTTGACATTGAGAGCATAGGTCTCAGTTTAGATATATTTTTAAGATGAAAAAATGCAGTTTTACAAATGCTAGAAATGTGGCTGTCAAAGGAGAGATTGCTATCAAATGGCACACCTAGATTCCTGACTGATGATGAAGAATCGAGAGAGCAGCCATCAAGTGTTAGACAGTGTTCTAGGTTATTACTTGTGTGGTTTTTAGGTCTGATAATTAACACCTGTTTTTCAGAATTTAGTAGTAAGAAATTATTCGTCATCCAGTTTTTTATATAGACTATGCATTCCATAAGTTTCTCAATTTGGTGTGTTTCACCGGGCCGTGAAGAAATATAGAGCTGAGTATCATCAGCATAACAGTGAAAGCTAAGCCCATGTTTCCTGATGATATTTCCCAAGGGTAACATATAAAGCGTGAAAAGTAACGGTCCTAGTACTGAGCCTTGAGGTACTCCATACTGCACTTGTGATCGATATGATACCTCTTCATTCACTGCTACGAATTGATGGCGGTCAGATAAGTACGATTTGAACCATGCTAATGCACTTCCACAAATGCTAACAGAGTTTTCAAGTCTATTCAAAAGAATGTTGTGATCGATCGTGTCGAACGCAGCGCTAAGATCCAGGAGCACTTATAGAGAGATACAACCACGATCAGATGATAAGAGCAGGTCATTTGTCACTCTAATGAGAGCAGTCTCAGTACTATGAGATGGTCTAAATCCTGACTGGAAATCCTCACAGATATAATTTTTCTCTAAGAAGGAATATAATTGTGAGGATGCTACCTTTTCTAGTATCTTTGACAGAAAAGGGAGATTCGAGATCTGTAATTAACTAGATCTTAGGGGTCAAGTTGTGGTTTTTTAATGAGAGGCTTAATAACAGCCAATTTAAAGGTTTTGGGGACATACCGTAATGACAATGATGAATTAATAATAGCCAAATTATTACTTCTGGAAGCACCTCTTTTAGTAGTTTAGATGGAATAGGGTCTAACATACATGTTGTTGGTTTAGCTGATTTAAACCAACAACATTTTTATACAAGTTTATACAATTATTCCTCTCCTATAGTATAGAATGAGTGGAATTGTTCCTCAGGGGATCTATAGTGCACAATTTGATGTGATACTGCAGCTGCATGGTTACAGTTTGATCTCTAATAGTATTGATTTTGGAAGTAAAATAGTTCATAAAGTCATTACTGCTGTGCTGTTGGAAAATGTCAACACCAGTTGATGTTTTATTTTTTGTTAATTTTGCCACTGTATTGAATAAATACCTGGGGTCGTGTTTGTTTTCTTCTAAAAGAGACGAGAAGTAATCAGATCTAGCAGTTTTTAATGCTTTTCTGTAGGATAGGGTACTTTCCCGCCAAGCGATACGAAATACCTCTAGTTTTGTTTTCCTCCAGCTGCGCTCCATTTTCCGGGCTGCTCTCTTTAGGGCGCTTTAGTGTGCTCATTATACCACGGTGTTGGACTCTTTTCCTTAATCTTCCTTAAGCGTAAAGGAGCAACCATATCTAAAGTGCTAGAAAAGAGAGAATCCATAGTTTCTGTTACATCATCAAGTTTTTCTGCGCTGTTGGATATGCTGAGGAATTGAGATAAATCAGGAAGATTACTTACAAAGCAGCTTTAGCTATATGGAGTTTACACAAGACTAGAGGTGATCTGATATATCATCGCTTTGCTGCAGAACTTCAACCCCATTAACATCAATTCCATGAGACCGTATTCAATCTAGAGTATGATTTCGACAATGAGTAGGTCCTGACACGTGTTTTCTAACCCCGACAGAGTTCAGAATGTCTAAGAATGCTGATCCTAATACATCTATTTCATTATCAACGTGGATATTAAAATCACCAACAATTAAGACTTGTTAAAACACACGCAGAATCATCAAATATGTTAACGGCAGCTCAAATTTGCTTGCTTGATGCAGATCGGATTTCTGATCTCTTTATGAACTTTTAAAAGTTTGTAGGTTTTGTTGGAATTGACTGTGCAACATTTTTGTCTCTGCACCCGCCATAGGAACTTTTAGCTTCTGTAGATAAACTACCATTTGAGGAGCAAACGGACGGAGCGCTTAATGGGCTGAAGGTGATGGAGATGACAAGCGAATTGATGGAGACTGAGACAGAAGAAGGGCTTGATGCCCCAGCAACCCACACTGAGGTGCTACAAGAGGAGGGGTATTCTGTCACCCCACCTCCGGCCACAGAAGTCCCGGGGTCTGCCAAAGAGGACCTGTCTCAGACAAGTCCCGAAGACCCCCACCTCACACCGCATGACATGAGGAGGGCGAGGAGGATTAGGGTAAGATACGCCCGTCATGAGTGAAACGCAACCTCAGATCTCTGCATTGTAGTGTGTTGAGTAGGCTATAGAGTTATTTAACAGTAGCTTGTGTGTGGGTATGTCTCTCTTTTGATGCGTGCTGCACGTTCAGGTGGACTTGCAGGTAGGTCTAATGTGGGCCAGAGCGGAGTCAGAGGGAACTTCCTCCTTCAGTCAATACAGTGTTGTGATGTCACGCTACACTGACAGTCTATGACTCCCTACATCCCCATTACATCTGTCTGTATCAGTTCAGTCCTCGAGCTTCATCAACCAGCAGAGTTTTAGGACCGCTGATCCAAAAATGAACATTCACATCATTAAACTGTAGTCCTGTTTGACCAAAAGGAGATGTTTATGGTTGTATGGGTGCCCTTTTCTATTATAATGAAATTGAATTGGAAAGGATGCTGGGCCTGGTTTGACAATATCGATTTTGATATTCATGTCGATTAACCGATATCAATTATTAAATCCCAAGAATCAGTCGTTTAGTCTGTTTTCTGTTGATGCATGAACAAAACATTGCTTAATTTTATTTGTAGTATGCCTTCCATGCAATAATCACAATACGCTTTGTAACTTTTAATAAGAAAGTCTCAGTTTTATCATGACATTCAAACAGTTAATACCATTTTGGTGCTGAGTGCATGTGAACCAGTCATATTTTCCTCTTTAAATGTTTGTATTAAAAAAAAATATATATAAATCTATATCCAAAATAATTGATATCTAAATCATTCATAATCTAATTAAATAAAGAGCTTGTGAGTTGATCATGACCTTAACTGTGAAATCTGTTAATACCAAGCACTAGTGCTGTATTGTGCTTTAAAAAAAAAAACACTGTAAAAGTGGTTCACACTACTGATACTATAATTTGCCAAAATAAAAGCTGTATGGTTTAACATTTGAAAACAAAGAAATGAAGAGAGCCATGAATATTAATATTGGGAATATAAACCATTCTGCCAAACATCTCCTTTTGTGTTACATGGAGGAAAGCTTTTTTGGGGGTTTGGAAAGAAATTAAGGAGAATAAATGATGATGGAATGTTCATTTCTGTGTGAACTAGCTACAACTAAAAGATTAAATCCTGTTTGTGTTCGGCATGCAGACAAAACGGCTTGTTTCAGCCACCACCTCTGTGACATAAAGACCATGCGAGTGCATTGTGTCATGCTCACAAATCATATGAATTCAGTGATTCCTCATCATCCTGCTTGGCTTTTTCACCTGGCCGTCTTCTCATTTGTCTCATTTCACTTCTCAAAGTGTCCATTCCTCCATGCTTTCTCTCTTCCCTTACACAGAATGCCGCTCTCCAGCATCTATTCATCCGTAAGTCCTTTCGACCCTTTAAATGTTCTCAGTGCCGGAAAGCCTTTCGGGATAAAGACAAGTTGGACCAGCACATGCGGTACCATGGGCGGGACGGCTGCCGTCACATGTGCCATCAGTGTGGTAAGGGCTTCCTGACGAACGCTGCGCTCGAGGATCACCTGCAGTTGCACTCTGATCAGCGCACCTACTCCTGCCTCTTCTGTGCCGAGTCCTATGACAGATTGGACCTGCTCAAAGTGCATGTGGGGGTTCACCTGGTCAACGGCTGCTTTTCCTGTCCTTCCTGCAAGAAAACCTTCACAGACTTCTTACAGGTGTGATGTGCTAACAAACAGATGTACACACAATCACAAAGCTGTTTCTAAATGTGACCCTCTGTGAAATCCAGGCTAAAGTCTCAAAATCGAATTATGAGAAAACGCATCAAAGTTTGATTTCAACCATTAATTTGACATGACCCTACTCATTCAATATTAAAGCTATAAAGGTTACATTTTCACAGAATGTTCTTTACCTCATGAATGATGATTTTATGTAGAAAACAGTAAATCAGAATAAAAATGACTTTAGCTGTGTTTTCACAGAGAGTTACAAATAGTTCACCCAAAAATGAAAGTATGCTGAAAATTGACTTAGTCTAGGATGTAGATGGGTTTAAATATTTTCCGATGAAGAAACCGAGAAATTTAGCATGACATCCTTCGCTTAATAATGGATCCTCTGCAGTGAATGGGTGCCGTCAGAATGAGAGTCCAAACAGCTGATAAAAACATCACAATAATCCACACCACTCCAGTCAATTAACATTTTGTGAAGTGAAAAGCTGCTTGTTTGTAAGAAAGAAATCCATCATTAAAACCTTTTAACTATCATTTTTGGGCACCCATAATCCATAATAACACTTACTCCAGTGAAAAAGAACATCCCATGTTGTCCTCTCACATCAAAATCCACCAACAAATTTATATACAGGTACATCTAAAAAAAAATTGAATATGGTGAAAAAGTTATTATTATTATTTTTTTTACTTATTTCAAAAAGTTAAACTTTTATATATTTTAGATTCATTACATGTAAAGTAAAACATTTAAAAATATATATATATTTTGATGATTCGAGCTTACAGCTAATGAAAGTCAAAAATCAGTATCTCAAAATATTAGAATATTTACATTTGAGTTTCAATAAATGACCATCCATACAGTATAAATTCTGGGTATCTCTTTTTCTTTGAAACCACAATAATGGGGAACACTGCTGACTTGGCAATGCTCCAGAAGACGATCATTGACACCCTAATTGTAAGTCTCAGAGGGTCATTACAGAAAGGGGTGGCAGTTCAAGGAGTGCTGCATCAAAGTATATTAAATGCAAAGTTGACCGGGAGGAAGAAATTGGGTAGGAAAATGTGCACAAGCAACAGGGATGACCGCAAGATTGAGAATACTGTCAAGCAAAGCCGATTCAAACACTTGGGAGAGCTTCACAAGGAGTGAACTGAAGCTGGAGTCAGTGCATCAAGAGTCACCACGCTCAGACATCTTCAGGACAAGGGCCACCAAGCTACTTCTGAAACAGAAACATCGTCAGAAGCATCTTACCTGGGCTAAGGAGAAAAATAACTAGACTGTTGCTCAGTGGTCCAAAGTCCTCTTTTTAGATAAAAGTAAGTTTTGCATTTCATTTGGAAATCAGGGTCCCAGAGTCTGGAGGAAGAGTGGAGAGACACAGAATCCATGTTGCTTGAAGTCCAGTGTGAAGTTTCCACAGTCAATGATGATATGATGAGAGACACCAGACCCAACAATGCAGATGACCTGAAGGCTGTTATCAAAGCAACCTGGGCTTCCATTACACCAGAGCAGTGCCACAGGCTGATCGACTCCATGCCACGCCGCATTGATGCAGTAATTCATGCAAAAGGAGGCCCAACCAAGTATTGAGTGGATAGAAATGAACATACTTTTCAGAAGCCTAACATTTCTGTTTAAAATATCCTTTTATTTTATTGATCTTATGTAATTTTCTGAGATACTGAATTTTGGGTTTTCATTATCTGTAAGCCATAATCATCAAAATTTCAAGAAATAAAGGCTTGAAATATTTCACTCTGTGTAATGAATCTATATAAAATATGGGTTTCACTTTCTGAAATGAGTTGCAAAAAATATTGACCTTTTTCATGATATTCATTTTTTTTAGATGTACCTGTACAGTCAAACCAAAAATTATTCAGACACCAGATAAAATGTTTTATATATTTTTTTTACTAGTGGGTGCATGACTCTATAGTTTCATTTGTGTAAGTGAGGATAGCAAAATAAAATAAACTGACATTATACCCAAGAATTCTTCATACAGTGCACTACCAGTAAAATTGATGATAATTTGGGACCAAAAATGATTCTGACACTTTGACCTGACCATGTTATGCTTGTTTTTCTTTAATTGCTAACGTGACCTTTTTACACCACAGACTGAACAAAATTAAGCGTTGCTTGGTAATTGGTTGACCTAAATTGGTATTATTTAATTGAGTACTTAAATTTAACAGCTGACAACTATTCAACTTAATTCATTACCTTTCTTTAAAAGTGATCTGACATTATCAAGATGAATTTGTTTTTACAGTCATTCTAAACTGTAGCGAATAAACCGTGATAATGTGAGAAATTTTGAAGGTGTCTGAATTAATTTTTGTTTTGCCTGCATGTAGTTTTTTTTGCCTGTAAACAGTGATTGATCTGTGCATATTTCTCTCCTGATTCAGACAAAATTACAAACATTATTACAACATTTATCCCAAATGCACAGCGTTTCACTTTGTAAGATGTTAATTGGTGGCCTGGAGTGGTGTGGATTACTTGTGGATTATTGTGATGTTTTTAGCAGTTGTTTTGGATTCATTCTGACGGCACCCATTCACTGCAGAGGATCCATTGATGAGCAAGTGATGTAATGCTAAATACATAACTAACTAAGTGTTTTTAGTGAAATATACCCTGATAACAAGTGGATTTTTAAGGGAAAAAAGGAAATCAAAAGTGATATGAAGGTTTTAATGTCTGGTTGCATGGCAATATTCTTGTTTAATCGTGTGTGTGATTAACCAATCATGCATCTGTGTTGTGCAGGTTAAGAAACATGTGAGAAGTTTCCACTCAGAGAAGATCTTCCATTGTACGGAGTGCGATAAAGCCTTCTGCAGGCCTGATAAACTACGACTCCACATGCTTCGCCACTCTGACCGCAAGGACTTCCTGTGCTCCACCTGTGGAAAACAGTTTAAGGTGATTCACATATGCCCAGATATTTGTGGATACACATACAAATGCAGTACATTATGATGTTTATGCATTTTTAAGATTTTGAACCCAAACACATTTGTTGCATTTAATGGTAAGACATGAAACCTACCTTAGATTGTGTCTGTGTGTTTAATAACTTCTCATTCATTTTGTTGTGTGTTTGTTGGCCAGAGGAAGGATAAACTACGGGAGCACATGCAGAGGATGCACAACCCTGAGCGCGAGGCCAAAAAGGCGGACCGCATGCACCGCACCAAAGCTCTGAAACAGAAGGAGCCCACCACTGACTTTGAGAGCTTCATGTTCAAATGCAGACTCTGTATGATGGGCTTCAGGAGACGAGGGATGCTGGTATTTAATTTTGTTTATCTTAAGCTTGTCTATTACCTTTTTTGCTGTTTCTTAGGCTTTCTAAAATTTGTGTTTTTGAAATCATAGGCTGCTTGTGACCTCTTTCTTACTGCACTGTTCCACAGGTGAATCACCTTTCTAAACGACATCCTGAGATGCGATTGGAGGAGGTTCCTGAGCTGACACTGCCGATCATTAAACCCAACAGAGATTACTTCTGCCAGTACTGTGATAAGGTCTGGACTCTCTCAGCACATGTATGGTCTGCTGGGGTTCTTCATGATAGCTGTGAGCTCTGCCAGTTCTGTCTGAACACCTTCTACGGATCTGCACATTTTAATGACCCTCTGGTCTTCACATTGGCTGCAGTTACTGCTGACTCATAGAAAGACAATAGCAGTGTGTCCTAGAGCCAAGAGACTTGAGCCTCCTCTGAAAATAGTTTCCACTTGGCTCTTCCTGCATAGCGCATTCATGTCAACAGGTTCTCTCTTAAAGTTGATCTTGAAAAAGAAATTTTTAGGCAAACTTTTATGAAAAATGAATAGCATAGGGTTCCCATAGTAATGGAAGACTTTCAGTTAATTGTTGTGTTTTGAGAAACATTCAAAAGTTTGAGATCAGTAAGATTCTTTAAAATACATAAAAAATTATCTTATGCTCAAGGCTGCATTTATTTGATCAAATACAGAAAAAAACTGTAATATTGTGAAATATTATTACAATTTGAAAATAATTGTTTTACGTTTTAATAAACTTAAAAATAAAACATATTGCTGTGATGCAAAGTGAGTGTCACATGATCCTTCAGAGATCAAATATGCTGATATATTATCAATGTTGGAAACGGCTATATTTATTTTTTATTAAAAAAAATTTTTTTTGGAACCTATATATACTTTTAGTATATAATTGTATATACTAAAATCATTTTTTATGAATAAAAAGTTAAAGAACAATTGAAAATAGAAAACAAATAGACACTACTGGTAAAAAATTTGGGGCCAGTAAAAATTAATTTACTTAAAAAAAAAAAAAAAAATTTTGTATACTTTTATTCAGCAAGGATGTGTTAAACTGACTTTAGATTTAGAGATTAGGACTTATATTGTTCAAAAATATTTTTATTCTAAATAAATGTTCCTAATTATTTATTTTTTTTTTACTGATCCCAAGTTTTGAACGGCACGCACACACATATGTATATTTATATAATGCAATTAAAAACAACTGAAGAAGTCATGAAAATTCATCCCTGAAAGTAGTAATTGTATATATTAATTATGTTATTATTTTATCCTTTTCCTTTTACCTGTTCAGGTGTATAAAAGTGCCAGTAAGAGGAAGGCCCACATTTTGAAGAACCACCCCGGGGCAGAGTTGCCCCCCAGCATCCGGAAGCTGCGTCCGGCCGGGCCGGGAGAGCCTGACCCCATGCTGAGCACACACACGCAGCTGACCGGCACCATCGCTACAGCACCGGTGTGCTGCCCGCACTGTGCCAAACAGTACAGCAGCAAGGTACTGTACAGCCATTAATGACATGGTTTGTGTTAATCTGACTGGATTTATGTGTCCTAATATATGTCTATCTTTGTTTTCAGACAAAGATGGTCCAGCACATCCGTAAGAAGCATCCGGAGTATCAGTACAACAGCAGCAGCAGCATCCAGGCACCTCTGGCCACTACCGTCATCAGCAGCACTCCTGCTGTCATCACAACAGACGGCACTACAGCAGAGACCGTGGTGGTGAGCAGATACACTCGCCCAAACACTTCAAAACGACAACACACCATCAGATTATACCCCATTTACCTTCTATACAAATGTCTCCGGTCTCAGTGGGCTCATTGGACAATGTTATTCTAAAGAAAATGTTTTTGGCTGAATTCTATTGAATGCTTTTATTTTAGTGTTGTCTTTAAAGAGATATCCGTAAAGTGTTACTGGTTAGATGGTAAATGTAGTGTCACGTCAGGTAACATCCCAATATTCATCAGTTTCTGTCTTCCTCCTAGACGACCGATCTGTTGACCCAGGCCATGACGGAGCTGTCCCAGACCCTGAACACAGACTACCGCACAGCTCAAGGGGATTTCCAGAGGATCCAGTACATCCCAGTGTCTCAGGCAGGAGGAGGCCTGTCACAGCCACAGCACATACAGCTGCAGGTGGTGCAGGTGGCCCCGGTACGGATTACACACTCGCTGCTTTGCTCTTTATTACTTTCAGATTTTTTAAATATTTTGTTTCTTATTTTATTTTGTCTGTTCTGTTTTCTTTAAAAAAAAAAAAAATTTGGTGGGGGGTAATTCAAATTGGAATAATTCAGATTTCTTAATATTTTTTTGAATGAAATCGCTTATGCTCATGGCTGCATTCATTATATCCAAAATACAGTAAAAACATTAATATTGTGAAATATTATTACAAATCGAAAGCTTCTATTTTGCATACTTGTGTACATAATCAGTTCTTAATCATGTATAGTGCTTTTCTATCTTCTGGTGAGTTTGAGACTGATTTGCTGAGTGCGTGTTGTGTCTGTTTGTCCCTGCAGGCGTCCTCTCCTCACTCTCAGCACTCTACAGTAGATGTGAGTCAGTTACACGACCCTCACAGTTACAGTCAGCACTCTATTCAGGTTCAGCACATCCAGGTGGCTGAGCCCACGGGGACAGTGCATGCCAACGCACAGGTGAGCAGCTGACTCTTACAGGATATGCATGCGGTGTAGGGCTGCATAGTATTTTGATATCATATCACAATATAGCTTAGTGCATTTATTGAATAGTTAAATACTAAAATGGTCAAAAAAGTCTTAACATTCTGCTCAAAATTCCTGTATCTTTTCATATTGCAATACATTTTGCAGAAAAACTGCAACAAATTAAATATAGTAACACTAAGATTTCGCATTTTCATGTTTTTGCTCCACATTATTATATTAGGATGATTTATAATGATTCTGTTTCTTTATAGAGTGTATTTAATAATTCAACAAATAAAATATTAGAATATTTTTTTTATTATTATATATATATATATATATATATATACTTTTTGTAGTTTAGTGGCATCAGTCTAACCTTTTTAACACTTTTTCTATCATCCAATCAGGTTTCAGCTCAGCCTCTAAGTCCCTCCTCTCAGCAAGCGGCTCAAGAGCTTAGCACCGCCCAGCTGACCCCTGTGACGTCCACCAATTCAGGCGCAAGGTGCTGCACAGCATGCGTACCTATCCAGCAACTGGAACTACAGGAGTTATCGTAAGCATCTTCAGCATAAGCTTCTGTAATAGATATTTATTGCTATATTAACCTGTATTGATTCAGAAAACATAATGGCAGCATTGTTTTTTCCTCCTTTCGCTCCTGTAAGCGTCTGAGATCCAGATGATGGCTCTTCCTCATACTCAGTATGTGATCGCAGAGGCCAGCACCCCCGTCACTGCTGCCGTCAACAGCAGTCAGATCAAAACGGTGAGTGGAAGAACAATCATAATTTCCAGTGTTTTTGTTTTCATGTTGTAATGCAATTGTTTTGGTTTCTCGTGCATTGCAGACACATTATGTGATCTCAGAAGGACAGACGGAGCTGGATGGTAAGCAGGTGAACGTCCCGTCCTCCGCAGCGCAGGTTCACCTCGACCCAATGGAGCAGCCGGCCATCAGTCAGCAGACCACCACACAGTACATCATCACCACCACCACCAACGGGGCAGGGGCCAGTGAAGTTCACATCACCAAACCCTGACCCTCAATCACACGTGAAGAAACCGATTCGCCGTCTTCAGCTGCAGAGTTACTTTAAATGAACAGATTTCTGATTTATTTTCTTGAAGAGTTAAAAAGATGAACTGAAATAGTGAAGATGTTTTGTATGAAATAGTAAGAACACTGGAGTGGTTAACTGTGTTTCTCTAGACACCCAAAAAGACCTAATTGTGTATGTTTTCAGGAACTATCATGACTTTTAACCTGTGCCATCCTGCCTTTATCTTCATTTTGCTCTATTTTTTTTCCCCTTGTTTATTTATTTTTTTATTCAGTAAAGTATTGAAAGATTCTGCATTTTCATACTTGAGTAAGACTAATGAGAGATTTTATTATTTCTTTGTCTCGCCACAATAAAAGTGGTCAAGCGCTGTGGATCCTCGCTTTTGTTTGAATATATTTGGAAATCTTCAAATAAAATTAGGCACAGCCGCAAAGCCTGTAAAAATACTGCCTTGATGAGCAGGCGGATCTTATAGATCACATTTTACCCCAAAATCCAAAGAGAATTAGAATTTGCACAGAGAATGTGATTTTTTTTTACTTTATTTTTGTGACTATTAAGCGTAACAATACAATTTTGCTTTATTGTCATGTCAAAATGCAAAAATATTAATATTCATTAAAATAAACGTAAAATGTAATGTATTTTCCTATGTTTTTGGAGTGAAACATGACCTTGACATTTCATTTTGAGAATCTGGCATCGATCTCAAAACTGCATTATTTTGATAATTAAAGCAAAACTTCCCAGATCGTCCATGCCCACATCAGCTCCATTGCAAATGAAAGCAAACCCCAAATTAATGCTTTTAAAATATGGTCCACTGAAGGAGTCACCAGCCAGAACGAGGTTCAGATGAAGGTTGAACCCATCATACCCCACAAAATCCTTGTCTCAAGTTATCTGAGTCCTCATATTATTCTATGTATCTGTTAAAATGACTGGAAGAACTTGTGTATTTCATGTAACTTGTGTTTATGGACATACTAGTATTTATTTGGGTTCTGCACATCCATCAGTGGAGCACTGCTGCAACTTTAGAACCCGAGAAAGGGAAATATATCCAGCATACGCTATTTATACTGAGACAAACCTGTACAATGTAAAACAAATCTGTATCTGTACTATTATAAGTATTGTAATTATTAACGGTTTATATACAGTAATGCGCCTCAGTGTCTGTGTTGGTGTCTCCTGTTGTTCCTAGTGATGGGAAATAAATGTCCTTTTGTACACTTCATGTCTTTATTGTCTGTCAGTCCTCAAATCCCTCATCCTGGCTTTATTTGTTTTATTATTTTAAAGAAATATTCCAAAATAAATACAAAACTAAGATTTATCGACAGTATAATTTCAAGTATAATGTACTCTTTTGAGTCAATATCACACCCATTGAAACTCAGTAACAGAAAACTCCTGTTTTACTCCGTACTGAAGCCTGATTTGTTCACGTTTGTGTAGCTGCACAAACCAATAGCGCTTTAGTCCGCCAGAAGGGGCAGAGTCGATCTCTATATAAGTCGGCTCACAGCACCATATCATCTGAATCATGACAGTGACAGTCATCGATTCACTGCAGCTTATAGCACAGCTAGTGACACAACGCTCGTTCTCTTATTTCAAGGAACCAAGTTTATGTAACTGGAGCATTCCCTTTCAAACATTCTCTCATGTTGTGTATGGGGAACGCATCTAATCACACCGTGCTATGAGCAGATACAGAACGACCTGCTCTGCGAGCCCAGTCTCGGAGCACTTAAGTAAGGACCCCTAAAAAACATGAGCTAACTAAGCCCCAAGCATAGCTGGGGGCTATCCACATAACAATTTCCACCCTTAGGTAGAAATAGGCAGATTAAGAAGCAGACAGAACCCGTGCCTGCAGGACCGGGACTTCTAGAATATAGAACCTGCCAAATTTGGATGGCGACAACCAGCTGGTGGCCACACAAATCTCACCAATGGAGATCCCACTGGACCACACCCAGGAGGAGGCCGTTCCTCTGGCAGCCCTCACACCTATAAGCTTTCTGAGATATAAGCCAAGTCTATGAAGTAGTCTATCCAGTGAGAAAGCCTCTGCTTTGTAACTAGCAGCCCTTTAGAGAGACCTCCAAAGCAAACAAAAAGTCAGACTGTCTGAACATAATATATATACCGGTTTGTGGTGTAAAAAAGTTTGGAGACCCCTGTTGTAGACGGTGCTCTAGCCTCTAACATGGTGTTGCTCACTCTCCTTGGGAGCTGCTCAGGCTCCTGTCAACGCTCCAGACGTAAAGGCTCCCCAACTGTGTGACCATCTTCCTTCTGGAGCTCAGTCCTAACTGTACGCCTGGCTGAAACAGGCAACCATCAGAAACCAGTCCTTGGGACAAATGTGCACGAGGATTTGTTTCAAAGTTAACATTTTGAACTGCCGACGCATAAGGGAGCGATTCAGATGTCTGAGATCCAGAATAGGTCTGAGCTCGCCGTCTTTCTTGGGGACGAGGGAGTAGCAGTTGAAAAATCTTGACTCGCTGTTTGCTGGAGGCACTGTTTCTACAGCGGCCTTTGCTAGCAGTGTTTTAACTTCATGCCGGAGAATGTGCGCTTCGTTGTCCTAAACAGAAGTCTGAATAATACCCCTGAAACAAGGTGGCCTTTGAGCGAACTGAAGCGAGTAACCTCGTTTTATTGTGTTTAGAGCCCAGCTTGACATGCCCGGAATGGCTACCCAAGCCTTGAACTATGATGCAAGGGGTTCTAGTCTTGCGAATGAAGGCTCACCGTGAGGAGGCGGGGAATTGCATCTGCGAGTTTGAGTGTGGGAAGAGTAAATGCACTTTTTAGTATGTGGATCCTCTATCACTGCGGTAAAACATTCAGGTACGTGCTGTGCCTGCTGGAATCAAAACTCCATCTCTCAGAGGTGCTTGAATGGATGGTTGAGTGGGAGCTTTCTTTGAGGAAGTTCTGGCCGAGACGAGAACTGATCCCCTCCTCTTCCTCTCTGCTGAGGAAGAGAAGGGGCTGAGGCGGCGCTGGCTTCGCAGGTTGAGTGGTGGGGGCTTTCTGGTGACTGGCAGTCGCTGGAATTGGAGCACTTGGGGAGGAAGTGATGCAGTGCTTGTGTTACACCCCCCTCCCGGGTCCATACCATCTCAACTCGTTCGTGTTCCAAGCGGGTCTCGAACCCGGGATTCTGATGCGGGAGGTGGGCGCTCTAACAAGGAACGCCAAAGGCTACAGCCTCTAGCATCAGTTGCTAGAGCGCCTCTTTTTGAGGTCAGGAGAGTGAGGTTTACACACAGCCCTTACTGGCATACATCCATTACACTCACCCCCCTAAACCTCACTCCCATCCGGGTCACGGCACCAATGTTACACCCCCCTCCCGGGTCCATACCACCACAACTCGTTCGTGTTCCGAGCGGGTCTCGAACCTGGGATTCCAGTGCGGAGGCGGGTGCTCTAACAAGGAACGCCAAAGGCTACAGCCTCTAGCATCAGTCGCTAGAGCGCCTCTTTTTGAGGTCAGGAGAGTGAGGTTTACACACAGCCCTTACTGGCATACATCCGTTACACTTGCAACGTCTTCTGAGCCTCAGAGAAAAGACAATCCCACAAACCCATCCATGGCAGGGCCTAAAAGGCCCTTAGTAGAGAAAGGAAATGGGAGAGCAGAACGGGGAGGACTGCCTTCCTTAAAGAAGGTGATCCGCGAGCGGAGACAGACAGCACTCATGTTCTCGCAATGAGAACACAAGCCTTCATAGAGCGCAAACCTCTGCATGGGTGAACTCGCTGTGCCCGTCTATCTCGTGCAGAACCACACTCGCAGTGCAACATTTGCAAAAACGCGTGCTGGAAATTTTCACACAGCACAGGCGAAAGCTTGTCTTCACCTGCCTGGGGCTCTTCAACGGTGGTGGCAAGCAGAGCTGATCTTCTTATTCAGCTTTGTCTTTAGCTTCGGCTTCTTCTTGCAGAGTCAGCGAAGAGATGATCCTCATTGCTGAAGGAGAAGATTTTTCTGATGAAATGCCGCTGCAAGCCGACTTAAGTGGAGGTCGGCTTTGCCCATTTTGATGGGATAAAGCGCCATTGGTTTGTGCAGCTAAAAAAACGTGAACAAATCCAGCTTCAATACAGAGTAAAACAGGAGTTTTCCCCATACACATTGAGAGAGAACGTTTGAAAGGGAACTAATAATATGCACTGTTACTGTGTAAACATTCATAACAAACAGTTTTATCCCATTTTTTCCTTGAGAGCATTCATTGAGAGCAAGTTGCTGTATATTTTAAATGACACTGTGTGAGCTGTTGTGTGTGTATATAATGTGTATGTATTTGAGGAGGGAGTGGTGCAGCTGGGCACATGTGGGTCGGGCAGTACCTGACGTCCCTCACCATACCACATTCCGCACATACTCTTCTTACAAACCAACAAGGAAAACAACAAACATTGGTGTTTGATGAATAAAACCTGCTGGACTGACTGGTACAACTAGAAAATCCAGTTTTAAGTTTCCACGGCATGGGCTGAGGAACCCAAACACTTCCCACAGGACGTTTATGAGGATACATGCCTCAGCTGAGCGCGGGACATGTGTGGAGTTGCTGGGAGCGGAGCGGGACTCAGGGCCGAAGAGGAGGGGATGGAGCAGTGGAGGAGAAACAGATGATCAGCCAAGAGCTGGAGGAGAGAGCTGGGCGAGAGAGGAGATGGATGAGGTGGGTGTTTGGAGAGCCGAGAGTGGGTTAACCTTTGTGAAAAATAGTGTACTTAGATTTGTTGAATTTGCACTTGTAGTGTTCTTCAAATCTTAAAGGTATTTTTAAGTGTACTTACAGATAATATAATAATGCTGAATTCAAGGACAAATTATGTGTACTTAAAGAGAGCAGGACACTTAAGATGAGCATTTTGTAAAATGTCAAATGAAAGGGTTTACTCTAAAGTACATTGTTTTAATATTTTGTTGTGCTTTTTTGTTTGATATGTTTGATATGAATGTATTTGAAATATTTTGCAACTTCAGCACTGCAAATGTATGCTAATGTACTTTACTATTCGTTCATAAAACATTCAAAATGTTCTCATAATGTTTGCAAAATGATCAAATGAAATGTTTTCTCTAATGTTCATAACCAAGTTTAGCCAACTGTGCCATTATTATAATATACTCTGTTTCTTTTACTGTCAGACTGCACTGGAGAACCTGGCCGAGATGGAGTCCGTGTCTGGCTCTGATGTGCTTGGTTCTTCTGGAGGAGTCTCCTCTGCACCCCTCTGTGGGTCTGACTGAAGCCGGGGGTCGACTGCTCCTCGCTGGGCTGCTGTGTGCTGCCATGGCTCTCTGTGCTTTAGCTTTCTGTGATGATCAGAAAGTTAAGCAGGTCTGTCTACTATTGAATTCATTTTTCTTAAATCTGGATTCATTTAAAATTTGCTTTCAAATATGTTTCAGAACAATAGTGTTTATTGTTTTGCATCCCCTGCCAGCTTGTCAGTGTCAACTAATGACATTATGTCACATAAGCGAGTATTAATGTATTGTTATGTGTGATTTTTCTCAGCATCTTCCATGCAATGGTGAAGTGATAGTGAGACAAACTGCTGAAATCCAGCAAGCCAGGTGAGACAGACAAATCCTGTAAATATACCAAATACCAAAATTGCACTTTTAAAAACATTCCTGTTGTGTTGAAAATATGACTACTTTGTTTGTTTTATGGGTCAAATCGAACCCTAATGATTTCCATGCAGTTCACCAAATATCAACACTATGAAAAACACTATAGTCTTGTTTTTACATAAAACCTCAATTGCAACTTGTCAGAGACTGAAATAAAATATAAATATGATAAATTATGAACTCCTATTGTGTTAAACAAATAGCTTTTCCCTTTGAGTCTTACATTTTTAAAAAGTACTTGTCTTAAAATTTCATAAAGTATTTCAGTATTTAATTATTTATTTGTGTACCTGATTCTTTGCTGTTTTTCAAAGTGCCAATTACACGGAAGCCAACTAACACCCTTTAACACCCCTAACACCATCTTACTCCCCAAAAGGTGCATAGCCGTTCCAAAACACATCTATGAGTCAAAACATTGCATGTAAATCTATGACCCTAAATGAGAAAAAGTCATAACATTTCAAGAATAAATAAACGAATCACTGTTTCAAGCAGTTGAAGGTGGATCAAACAGAACAGCAGGGGACTGTTCCGGGCTCAATATGAGTTTAAGGGGTAAAATAAGCCCCTTTAACTAAATATTAGTAACACATTAACTAACATAAACTAACAACGATCAGTACTTTTGTTACAGTATTTATTAATCTGTTAACTCTATTTAACAAAATAGAACTATTCATTGAAAACTGATGTTAGTTCAGGTACATTAAATATTATCAATGGATGCAACTTTTGATTTTAATAATGCATTACTAAATGTTAACATAAGACACTGGTCTCATGGTAACAAATATAATAAATAAATAAATCATTCTTAAAAAAATATCTTGCTGTAGTATTATTATACAAATGATTATTATTATTATTATTATTTTTTTGTTGTTATTTATTTATTTATATATATATGTTTTTTTTACTATTATATTTTTTTTTTTTTTTTTTTTTTTTAAGGATTGAGAGACAAACCAAAAGTATTTTCTTTCATAGTCATCAGCATACCACAGATTTAACTTGCACTGAACCCAGAAGATTCCTTTAAACAAAACCCTTCTTCCTGGGACTGACTGGAATTCAAAGCAAAAGACTATTTTGTCAAGTTATAAATTGATGCAGATATTTCGTCAGAACCCAGAAGACTTATTCGCTGCTGATTCCTTCGAGATGTTTGGGGGAAATCAATGTATGAGTAAAATAAAGCCTGTGGTAAACATAACTTGATGATACTTTGACGTTTTGTTCTATACCATGAACTGCTCACACTCACACCCTAAACTGTGTTATCGTAAAAAGTGTCTTATCTTAGGACTCCGTAGGAAAAGGAGCTAGCCGTGAACTAGTCTTCCTGGTTCTGACGTCATACCTGCACCACTCTATACTTGGTTAAAACATTTGTTTCATTCATCGTATTTCTCTCAGTATGAATCCACAGCAGGAAGCAGGTCATCTTGAATCCCAGGTCAATGCTCTAGTGGATGGTTTAGTGGTGTCCCTCCTCCACGAGCCCCTGCCGGACCCCAGCGAGCCACACATACGGGGCCTCCTCGCCAGACTAGAGGTGCGTCTGTAATGCATGGGTGGTGCATTAACACCTCTGTCAGAATGAACAGTCATTGATGAAATGTGTCCGCAGTCATTACATATATTGTCATTTTCTTTTCAAATTATGTTGCTGTTGGAAACAGACAGATCTTGTTGATCCTGCTGAACAGGAATTTGTGATGTTTGTAAATACCAATCATTTTTGTGTTTTTGCAATCAGGCAGTATCTCGGACTCTCCACAGGAAGAGTTATGAGGAAGAAAAGGAGAAATGTGCTCTTCAAGACAGAGTTAACCATATATGCTCTTACCTGAAGGACAGGTGAGATGAACTAGATGAACAGATATGACAAATATTTACCCATTGTCACAAACTGTTCAGACTTCTATGTGTGTGGTAGTTTCTAGGCTTGAACTCCACTTATAATGTCTCACACCCAGTCTTGTGTCATGTGTGATTTCACACAACAAGCTGTCACGTGAAGAGACGTCTCTCACGCTCTGCCTCCAGACATCCAGTTTCATTTTAATATTCATGACAAATAACTGTGCACTCGTATTGCCAATGCTTATGACTGGAGACAAAAGTTCAGATACATCTACTCGTTTTTAATTATAAAGGCATTAAAACTGTCACGTACAAAAAAGGAATTATAAAAGATACAGTGACCAAAAATGTTACGCAAATCAAAACTATTTTATACTTTGATTTCTTTAGTCGGCACGCTTTAGATGTTAGTTTTGATAATTCTCTCAACAAACATCTTGAGGTGCATCCTGGGATGCTTTTAGGAGTTCTCGTGTATGCCGGATATTCAATATCCACTTTCCACAAGAAAATATAAGTTTATTGGCCCTCAATTAAGCAGAATGAATGAACTAGTATCATTAGTTTAAGTATAACATTTTAGTTTAGTATAACATTTCAGGAAAAAATAAATTCAATTGTATAACTTGTTTCAGCTCAAAAACGCATGTCGAAACAACTGCATCACACAGAAAAAATATTAATAATTTTGAAGGCAGCGGGGTAACATTTTTTAAAGTTGACTCAACTAAACATTTTTTTACAGAGTACACACGGTTTATAATTGTTACACAAAATCTCATGCCTAAATCTTTATATTAAACCTTTTTAGGATTATGAGACACAAATTCAGTCAAGTGTCTGAATGACAGAGTACATAAATCAGGCAAGTTATGTAAGTAATATACAGAATTACCGAAAAAATTAAGATAAAATTGAGAACATTGAAGGAAAAATATTATAGGTAGAGGTTAACAGGGCAAAAATGTAAGTATTGTAATGAACAAACTAATATTTTTGTCGAAACGGTGATACATTTTTACAGGATTCTTTGATTATTAGAAAATTTTAAAGAACAGCATTTATTTGATATATATGTGACCCTCTCTGTGAAATCCAGGCTAAAGTCTGAAAATCTATTTATGAGAATACAATCATCAAAGTTTGATTTCTACCATTAATTTCACTATAATTTCAAACTTTGACATGACTATACTCAGTCAATATTAAAGATATACATTTTCACAGAATGTTCTTTACCATATGAAGGACGATTTTTTGTAGAAAAAAAGCAAATCACAAAAAAATGACTTTAGCTGGGTTTTCACAGAGAGGGTCACACACACACACACACACACACACACACACACACACACACACACACACACACACACACACACACACACACACACACACACACACACACACACACACACACACACACACACACACACACACACACACACACACACACACACACACACACACACACACACACACACACACACACACATATATATAAATAAATATATACAGTATATATATATATATTTTTTTTTAGAACAATATAAATGTCTTTACTGTCACGTTTGATCAACTTGATACATCCTTGCCAAATGGTATTTCTTTCTTTCAAAAAGACAAGAATAAAAAACACTTTCTGACAGTGTTTATCTAGTCAGTTTCCAGTCAACTCTTTTCTGGTTGGCTGTCTGTTCTGAACTGATCTTCATATGCTCTGATGTTCTGTGTCTCAGGGTGAGCGGTCTGCGCTCTCTGCTGCAGGTTCAGCGTGAGTGTGAAGTGAGTGTGTGTGCGGTTCAGAGCGGGTTACTGAAGCGCTGGGCTCTGCTGGAGGAGTTCCACACCCGAGTGACTCTGAGACCTGACAGCACACAGGAAGCACACGACCCTCACGCCGTCCTCACAGACACTGAGGTGATACACTATAGCCACATACAATCTTACAGTGATGCATGTTTCCTGATATATGTGTATGTGTTTGTGTTTTAGAGCCTGTTCTGTGAGCTCGGTCAGTTCAAAAACAAAGTCCAACAGAGCCGGACGCAGCTGGAAACCAATATAAACCTTTTACAGGTCAGTACACACAATTAAACATTATATAGTCATTTCTGAACCAGTTTGACAAGTTTCAGAAATAGGCAGATCAAGACAAGTATACAATGCCAATACAGCAACTTACATGTGATAAAGCCTGAATAAGTGTGTTTTTGCTGGCTGATCTTCCTCAGGCACTTCGCCGCGGTCATCAGTGTCTGAACGAGACTTTCGGTACCACCATCGACTCTACATGGACTAAAGAGTTATTACAGCCCAACACTGATCTGGTATGAAGACATTTATAGTCAAGTCAAGTCAAATGTATTTGTATAGTGCTTTTCACATACGCATTGTTTCAAAGCAGCTTTCAAGAAAATCTTTATAATAACTTAATATAAATATCTTACAGTTACATTCAGTAGATTAGAGCTAAGCAGTAATTATATATATTTTGTGTTACAATACACCCAGGGCACTTTTCAGGGTCTGCTAAATGACTAAATGTAAATGCATATCTTCATACCTCATAGTTGCATTCAGCAGATTAGAGTTAAGCGATTATTTTATATATATATATATATAATGTTATATATTTACAATATTATATATATGTTATATATGTATTATATAACATTTATTTATTATATAACACAATTTAATCAAACTGAGATGATACTTTTCAGGGTATATTCTGACAGTTTAGAGAAAAAATTACTGAATAAATACTATAACGCAGACAAAAATAGTGCAAAAGATCATATTTTTTCTTTTTATATGCTTTGATTTGCTCAGTAAATCCTTTCTTTTCTCTCCGGTGACAGTTTTCTGAGATCCACGAGGACTTCATGTCTTTGGAACAGCAGACGTCTAATTTTGTGATCCACTTGAGAGGTCTGAAGTCTTCTGAGCAGGAAAAGAGTAAATTATCTGTGAATCAGTCACGACCGTCTCTTTCCGCTGTCCCCGTGTACGTTCCTGCTCCGGAAGCAGCGCAGTTACATTCGGACCCAGAAAGTGACCCGGGGTCCCCGGGAGCCTCACAGAAAACCCGCTCCAGAACGTCCCCCTTCCATATGCTCTGTGGGGGGAGGAGGAGGTCATCGCCGCAGCTTTGACAAAAGATGCTTTTACAGGACATTGTTCATTTCTAGTATTTTATGTGACAGCCTGTTGAGCAGCTGTATAATGACAGTTTATGCACTTTATTCACAGTTTTAATATGTATTATGATAAAAAATATTGGAATCGCTATATAGTGTCTGTACTGTAACTTGTGATTTTCTACATGTGAAATTTGTAAATAAGTTGTCAAATGCATAATTAATAAAATAATAATAATATGTTACATTAAATATAGTATTGATGGTTTTTATTAACATTAATATTAGTCATATATAATAGAATAATATAAAAGTTTGATGTCTGAAGATTTATTTGAAAACACTGCAGTAATATTGTGAAATATTTCCATTTAAAATAATATTTTTTACAATGATTTTAATTTAATTCCTTTGAAGCTGAATTTTCAGGATCATTACTCCAGTCTTCAGTGTCACGTGATCTTTCAGAAATCATACTAACCTGCTGATTTTGTGTTCAACAAACATTATCTTATTATCATCATCATCATCAAAAATAATAACAATAAAATAAATTATAAAATATAAATAAATAAATAAAACCGACAACTTCAAAAGAACAGCATTTATTTTCTGTTTAAACAAAATCTTTATAATTATGCATGGTCTTTACTGTCATTTTTGATCAATTTAACGCATCTGTGATGAATAAAAGCATACATTTCTCTCTCTCTCTCCCTCCCCACCCCCCCCCCCTCAAAAATAAATGAATAAATAAATAAATAATCCAAAATCTTACGGACCCCAAACTTTAAGGCTTTGTCTAGTCCCCTCATTTGATGAAATCCTTATTGTATTGTGACTGTGCTGTGACGTGTGATTTTCTGCTTGCATAAGAATCTAAATCATCTTAAGTGCACATGAAACCGACAGTTTACTGAAACAAACAGGAGATGTGGAAACACAGCCTCAGGAAGGTACTAGCCGTGTTTGAGCACAAGAGGGCACAATCTAATCAAAGATAAACAGCCACCTCCTTCACCAGAGCTGAATCCCAGCTGACCAACTTACACCATGCACTGCAAGACATGTACTTACTGCTGACAGTCCTCAGCACTACAGTAACACGTTAAGAGGATCATTAGAAGTGTACAAACATCACATCGCCTTTAAATTAGGACAGTTTACATTGAAAAACCAATTCAACAGCTGTAAGTACAATCTTTGACACATTTGTACAACTGAAAAGTAGAAATAAATAATTAGGATAATAAGGATGTTGTGGGCAATATTAGCCAAACAAGCATGTACATCTTTAGTATTCTGGTTTCAACAGGCTACAGTGGATTTGAACTAACACCCTATTTTGTTCCCATACACATTTAGGGTGGATATGCAGACTTCTTAGAGGACCAAAAGCCATTCTTCACGGTCTGCTCTCCATATATCTATACTTCAGCCAGATAGAGATTTGACAGTTTTGTTCTTCTCTCTGCTGTCACTCAAAGCAGCGAGACCAGACTTTTCCACCAAATCTACTTTAGACTGGGAAAAATCTGCTGTAAAGCACAGCCTGGAAGTGTATTTCAAAAAGAGACGAGTGTTCTTATGAGAGCAAAGGTGCTCCGTCATTATACTAGCCTTTGTGGATTTATCAGGGATTTTCATTTGATTTAACTCTGTATGATGTACTGTACACTGACAGGACCTGAGGGTCTATGTTTTATTCTTTTAATGTTTTATGTTTGTTTTTTAACGTTACTATGTGGTTGTCAGTGTGTTTTGGCTGTTTGCTAAGTTTTTCTTGTTGTCCCTGGATACAGTATGGCTTGAGTCCCTCATATGGGATTTAGTTTTTTATTTTTGATCCCGCTGGCAACAACTGATCACTTTTCTTGTCATTCCTTCAAAATGCTGCATGGTTTTATGCATCATTCATGTCTGTAGCACCAACGTTGTGAAACAAGTTACACTACCGTTCAAAGGTTTTAGGGCATTTCTTTGACAGAACAAAATGATTAGGATTTGCAAGGATGCATTAAAAGTGACACTAAAGACTTTTACATTGTTACACATTCATATTGCATATAAATGCTGTTCTTTTAAACTTTTGTTCTGAAAGTTTACATAACAAAGTTTCCACCAAAATATTAAGCAGCACAACCATTTTTGATATTGATAACAAAAAATGTGCTGCTTTCTTGAGCAGCAAATTGATTTCTAAAACAGGAGAAATTGAGATTTCAATAGAGTATATTACAATAGAAAACAGCTATTTTAAATTTAATAATATTTCACAATATTACAATGTTTGTACTGTATTTTTGAGCAAATAAATGCAGCACTAGTGAGCAAAAGAGCCCATTTGTTGTGTATATGCTATAGTTTAGGTGTGGGGTTTGTTCAAATCATGAACCTTTAGTATTAGCTAAAGTAATAGTGCCAATTGCATTAGTGCACCACTAATAATATCAAGCTGTCATTTGAAACGGTTCCACACATAACTCGTGTAACGTTAATGTTACGTGTGCCCTTTGCTATAAGCATACTCTTTATTACTTGACTGTTCATCAGTTACTATACAACCCTTTTCATGGTTGAAGGACTTAATTAAATTGGTTAGAGTCTGTTTCGCTCTTTAAAACATGAATTCGGCATGATTCCTCCAGGTTAAAGCCCCTATACTAGATTTTATGGTCAGGAAAAAGGGTCTTGAAAGGTCATTGCCAGAAACCTGTTATCACTAAGAAGTGAGCTGGCTTCTGCATTCACTCTGATCCGGCAAACGCTTTTGATCCAACTTCAGTCAGTTCCGCAGTCGTTCCTTTTCACAGGACAGTCCTGTAGAGTAGAGAACCGGAGAACGTCTGTTCAGAAGTCAATGATCAACTGCTGATCTCATTATGTGACAGTCACACTATGTGATGAGATCAAGTATATTTATGCACTGGATGCTGAGATACGCAGAACCAGTTCAGCTGACACTGTATCTTAATAATGTTGAACAGAAGGCCAGAAAAAACAGCCTGCTGGAACCTCAAAACAGCAGCTTAACCGGCGACAAATATGTCCAAACTGTGTGTGAACTGACTGTGTGTGTGTGTTTGGGTGGGTGTAATTGCATGTGTTTCAGTGGCTGCATTGGCTCGGTGCCTAATTCATCTTGTTTTGTGGCCTCTGCACCTGTTGGTCTTTCTGTGGCTGTGGCTCTAATTGAAAAGGGTGGGCCGTACCCGGGGGACCGCTAGGAGGAATGGAATGTGCGCTTAAGCACTCCGGGATAGGAGTTGTCACAACACTTTATATGCACACACACACACACGGCGTAGAAAGAAAGCAAGGAGAGGGGGGTGTATGAGAAGTGTGAAGACAGAGATCATTTGTGCAAAGCAACGGCTGAACAAAAGCGTTTCATCCCTCCACACCGCACGACCTTTCACTCATTCATTATTAAACCAGAGAAACAATGCAAATAAAAACGGCTTCATTCATTCTGCTCAGATGCCAGATGTGAATACAGTCTAATTTGACACAGCGGGACTGTAAGAAAGCCAAGGAGGCAGATAGCACTGGAATCTCTGCCATGTACCAGGCTGGAAGAGGAGAATTCCCCAGGCCTGCCATAGCTGACGGGTGAGATCAGACCTTTGGAAAGATGACGGTGATCGAAACCTGCTGGCCGATGCTTACCACTGCTGAGAAGATGCAGCTTGTGTGCATACATTGGTATTGATCTATTCCATCGTTCCATCTATAGATCGTTCACCCAACAGTTACAATTCTGTCCTTAATTACTCCCCATCTTGTCATTCCAAACCAGCAAGACATTCATTCATCTTTGGAACACAAATTAAAGGGTTAGTTTAACCAAAAATGAAAATTAGTCCATGTTTTACTCACCCTCAAGGCATCCTTGGTGTATATGACTTTCTTCTTTCAGACGAATCCAATCAGAGTTATATTAAAAATGATCCTTGCTCTTCCAAGATTTATAATGGCACTGGGCGGGTGCTTTTGTTCAACAGTCCAAAAGTAGTCAAATAAAGCACGCGCATCCATAATCAAGTGTGCCTCTGCGTCGGAGAAGCAGTCTCTCGTGAACACGCGCACGACAGTTAGCGGAATTTACAAAAAACTGTCTATATCATTTTAAATATGGAGTTTTCTTTTTACAAAAATGCATCGATTCGCTACAGGATGCCTTTATTCACCCCCCAGAGCCATGTTATGTGCGTTTTAATATGGATGGAAGCGCTTTATTTGACTACTTTTGGACCGGTAAATAAACAGCTGCCCATGCAATTATAAAGCTTGGAAGAGCAAGGATCATTTTAAATATAACTCTGATTGGATTCATCTGAAAGAAGAAAGTCATATACACCTAGGATGCCTCGAAGTTGAGTAAAACATGGGCTTATTTTCATTTCTGGCGTGAACTAACCCTTTAAGGTATTTTTGATGAAATCCAAGAACTACCACGTTCACCACGGCCTAGAAAGGTAGTAAAGACATCGTTAAAATGGTCCATGTGACATCTGTGGTTCAACTGTAATGTTATGAAGCTATGAGAATACTTTTTGTGCGCAAAGAAAACTAAATAAAGACTATTCAAAAAAGAAATGTCTCTTCCTTGTCAGTCTTTGCCACGCCTTCATGACTTTACCACACATGCATGTGGTGCTGCTGACGCAGGAGCCGGTGTTTTGACGTAGAACCCGGATACACTGTGCCTGGTTTACAAGCAGAGGTAAGCACACACATGCGTCGTGGTACTCTTGTGAAAAGTGGCGGAGACTGACAAGTTGCTATTTGTTCTTGAAGTTGTTATTTTTCTTTGCACAAGAAAAATAATTCTCGTTGCTTCATAACAATTCGGTTGACCCACTGATGACACATGGACTATTTAACGATGTCCTTACTACCTTTCTGGGCCTTGAGCATGTCAGTTGCGTTGCTGTCTATGCAGGGTCAGAAAGCTCTCGAATTTCATCAAAAATATTTTAGTTTGTGTTCTGAAGACGAACGACATGAGGGTGAGCAATTAATGGCAGAATTTCCATTTTTGGGTGAACTATCCCTTTAAATCTGCAGTTCATACACACAATAACGTTAATACACCTCTACACCACTTCCACGATGAACATGTTTTTTATTTCCGAATTAAAAAAATATATTTTGATGTTTTTAGAGTGATATAAATAATCTAAAATATCAGGGTGATACAATGTGATGTCATAATGAATACTCATTAAAATAATTCTTGAAAAGAAAATAGTTATTTTTAGATCCTTTGGGGAACCAGAAATAGTTTTATATGACATCTTTGACTCTGAAATGTGCATTTGATATACACTTTGATTTTTTTTTTATTTTTATTAAAAACACCTGTACAATCATTTTCATTATTACTTTTTTTCTTGATGGCTACACCATATGACATTTTTAGAGTAATTACATTGACTTTTTTTGCTGTATAGTGTTATAAAACTAAAACATTTATTAAACTAAATGAAACCAACATGAATAATGAGTATAATGAAAAATTTTTTTTAAAGATTTTACTTTTATATTGGACACTTTTATACTCTCTTGACTCTCATAATGGTTATTTAAACTGATTTTGGCCATTTTTAAATGAAAATATGAGTGGTGCTTGTTAAACTCTTGTCGCTGCTTGTTGTTTTAGAGTGCTGATATTTTCCTTTGCCGTGGTGTTCTGGATGGTTGCTAGGGTGTTTTGTGTGGTTACAAGTCCCCGGTCCCCAACAGGTCGGTTCAGTAATGTTTTTGGTATTATATATTTTATTATTTTTGCCTAAGCAAACAAGCATACAACAATAAAAATGCCTGTCTTAATTCTGATCTGTAACTCAATGTTGAGCTAATATAACATTTCCTTCCTAAGGCCTTGGTCTTTGATGGCACTTTGAGATATGGACCAATCCGATGGAGCGTCTGCTGCTTAGATAAACGAGAAACTCTGAGGAAAAGTAAAATCATTCATTTTTAAGATGGACTGCTCTGTGAGATCTACTCAAGGACAAGCTCTCCATGAATAGTTTTCCAAATGTTCGGTGTGCCGTATGCCCATATGCTCATAGCCGCGAGCAGCTTAGTTTTGTGTTAGATGCCATTCGATTTTGAGCAGAATAATTTGGCTGTTTGTCATAGAATTATGTTGGAATTTAGTTTTATTGAGGTCATAAAAGAGAAGAGCCTCATGCTAAATTATAATAAGTTATCACTGGTGAACTTTTAAGAGCAAATGTCAAGGTTCAAGGGTTCAAGGTTCAAGGTTTGTTTATTCGTCACATACTAAATTATACAGGGTATAATCAGAAGTGAAATGCAAATCAAGTCAGGTCCACTCAGTGGACAGTGCAAAAATAAATAAATGTTAAATAGAAGTAACACAACACAGGAGCATATATATAAATATAAGTAAAAAAAAAAAAAAAGAAATAGAGTAAAATGTGCAATAAAAAAAAAAAAAAAAAAAAAAAGTGCAAAACAATAAGATGTGCAAAACAAATAAGATGTGCAAAAAACAGTATACAGGGACTAAATAAATAGTAATGTGGACAGGGATGTGCAGGAGGGGTGTGCAAACGGGTTGTACCGGGTATATACATGTAGCAGCAATACGGGTGATGGTAAATGTAAATGAGTCTTGTAATGTTTATGAAACTGAGTTTGTGTTAAGGAGCCTGATGGCCTGAGGGAAGAAGCTCCTCCTCAGTCTCTCAGTTTTTGCCATCATGCTCCTGAAGCGCTTGCCAGATGGCAGTAAACAGAAAAGATGGTTGCCGGGGTGGTTTGAGTCCTTGATTATTTTAGCAGCTCTGCTTTTGCAGCGTTTGAGGTAGATGTCCTGCAGAGAGGGGAGAGCAGACCCTGAGATGCGCTCAGCTAAGCGCACAACTCTCTGTAGAGCTTTGCAGTCCTGGTTTGAGAAATTACCATACCACACTGAGATGCACTGAGTCAGTACACTTTCTATGGCCCCTGAGTAGAAAGTTTTCAGGATAGCTGGTGAGACCCTGAATTTCCTCAGCTGTCGCAGATGGTACAGTCTTTGCCTGGCTTTCTTGACCTGTGTTTGGATGTGTGCAGTCCATGTCAGGTCCTCGAAGATGTTTACACCGAGGTACTTGAAGCTGCTCACCCTCTCCACAGGGGTCCCACTGATCATAAGAGGAGTGTAGGGCCGCTGCTGTCTCTTCCTGAAGTCCACGATCAGCTCTTTAGTTTTGCTCACGTTCAGAGAGAGACAGTTGTCCTGGCACCATGATGCGAGTCTCTCTACCTCATCCAAGTATGCGGCCTCATCATTGTTGTTAATGAGGCCCAGAACCACAGTATCATCAGCAAATTTAATGATGGAAGTGGAGCTGTGAGAGGACACGCAGTCGTGGGTGTATAGAGAGTAGAGCAAGGGACTCAGGACACAGCCCTGTGGGGCTCCTACGTTCAGGGTGATGGAGTTGGAGGTGAACTGGCTGACTTTCACCACTTGTGGTCTGGCGGTGAGGAAATCTTGAATCCAGTCACAGAGTGAAGAGGTTATGCCGAGGTCTGAAAGTTTAACAGCCAGCTTGGTGGGGACTACAGTGTTAAAAGCAGAGCTATAGTCGATGAGTAGCAGCCTGACATAGTTGCCATTTTTGCTGTCAATGTGTGTGAGGGACGAATGCAGTACCTGAGAGATGGCATCATCAGTAGACCTATTTTGCCGATAGGCAAACTGAAGAGGGTCCAAAGTAGCAGGGATGGAGGAGCAAATGTGTTTCTTTAGAAGTCTCTCAAAAACCTTCATGACTGTTGATGTGAGGGCAACTGGACGATAGTCATTCAGGCAAGAGGGTTTACTGTTCTTAGGCACAGGGATTATAACAGATTTTTTAAAGGAGGTGGGAACAACAGAGGTAGCAAGGGACTCATTAAAGATGGAGGTAAACAAACCAGCAAGCTGATCGGCGCAGGACCTCAGAACACGGCCAGTAATCCCATCGGGTCCTGCTGCTTTCCTGACGTTCACTCTCTTTAGTTCCCTCCGAACTTCATCCTCTGACACGGTGAATACATGCTCGCTGCTCTGTCTCTGCTCTGACGCGCTGTTCGGCAGAGTCGCGCCGCCATTACCTTCAAAGCGGCCGTAGAAAGTGTTTAGCTCTTCGGCCAGCAACGGATCTACGCTCACCTCTGCGGAGGAGTTATTTCCAGAGGAACAGATGGTCTTTAGTCCTTGCCACATGCGTCGAGAGTCATTGAGCTGGAAGTGTGACTCAATTCTCTCCTTGTATCGGAGTTTGGTAGCTCTAACTGCACGTCGGAGGGCATAGCACGATGCTTTGTATTCGCTCATGTTACCCGGCATTGTATGCGGCAGTGCGATGGTTAACCGCATCACGGATTGTACTGTCCACCCAAGGTTTCTGGTTTGAGAATGTCCTTATTTTTACTGTTTCGGTGGCCTGTTCGGTTAACATGTTGACGAAGCTTAATGCTACATCCGTGAATTCGCTGACGTCAGATGAACTCGCCCGGAACATGTCCCAGTCGACGTCATCAAGAGACGCCTGTAGCATAGCTTCAGAGTGGGAGGACCAGCGCCTCACTTCCCTCTCCACCGGGGGGACTTGGACAATCCGTTGTTTGTATTCCGGTCTGAGGAAAATGGCGCGTGGTCTGATTTCTAAAGCCGGCAGTGAGTGGGCTTTGTAGGCATTTTTGAACTGGGTGTAGCAATGATCCAGTGTATTCTGTCCTCTAGTTGGACAGGATATATGCTGATGAAAGTTCGGCATACCTATCTTGAGGTTGGCTTTTGTTAAAGTCCCCCGCGATGTACATGCAGCGTCAGAATGTTTGTTTATATATCCGCTGAGCTCGTCGTGAAGTTTGGACAAAGCCAAGCTAGTATCTGCTTGTGGTGTAATGTAGACGGTAGTAACAATGATCGATGAAAACTCCCGGGCAGATAGAATGTGCGGCAGATAATGGAGAGATGTTCCAGATGAGGCGAGCAGGAACGTGACAGAATGGAGATATTCTGGGTCACACCATTTCTTGTTAATAAAGAAAACACACTCCACCACCTTTGGTTTTCCGGCTTCGGCTGTTCTTTCCATCCGTTAAAACAGAAAAGTTATCAGACGGCGTTACAGCGGTTGTCCGGGACCGTCGGCGTGAGCCATGTTTCGGTCAAACAAAGGATGTTACAATCTCTAATGTCCCGTTGGTTGGAAACTTATCCTGGCTTAAAGATCGTCCATCTTATTCTCCAAGGATTGGACATTCGCGAAGCAGAATACTCGGTAGAGGAGGACTGTGAGCCCTTTCCCTCAGTCTGTTGCGTATTCCAGCGCGTTTCCCGCGGTGTTTCTTTCGCCTCCTGTGGTTCTTCAGGTGGTCATTGTTCAACTCGGTGCTCGAAGTATCTCCAATGGCCACGCTGGATCGTGGATAAAGTGACTGGATCAGGTTAGTGTAGCGCTGTCCAAATGTCCAAAAGGGTTCTTTCGTCGTACATAATCATTGTGCAGACGTTACATGTGTAAAAGAGGAGTAAAAATAGGTAAAAAAAACTACAAAAATAAACACATAAAAGCACAATTCTGAGCGGAGCTAACTCTCAGGCGACTGAACTCAGCAGCGCCACCTGAGGTGGCTATTTTAACGTGTGTTGGACGGCTTAAAATTCTTATAAAAAGATTCTGGGATATTGGGGAAGGACAGATGCATGACATGCACAATACAGGCTGCTGCAGATATGATTCTCTAGACATCAAAGTCATACTAAATGACTCAGATGAGCTTTATTTGTCACATACACAATTATACAGAGTATAACCAGCAGTGAAATGTGTTCTCTGCATTTAACCCATCCAAGTGCACACACACTTGGAGCAGTGGGGAGCCGACGCTGCGGTGCCGGGGAGCAGTTGGGGGTTCGGTGCCTTGCTCAAGGGTCTCACCTCAGTCGTGGACAATTCCTGCCGGAGCCGAGATTTGAACCCACACAAGTCAAGTTTTTTAAATAAATAAATAAAACCACAGACTGCAACAGCCATAAAATCCTATTTGAACATGTTAAAAGCTAAGACACCAGGAGAAACAAACAACTTGAATGCCACAAAATTCTCACACATGCGCCATGAGCGCCAGGTCTTCAGGAGGAACAAAAGAAGGAAGGCACCAGGCCCAGAGTTTATTCACATCAATCACATGATGATCAATAATTTTTAACAACTCTCTATTCAATATTCTCAACACCAGCCTGCTTGAAAACCTGTGCAGACCAGTTGGCCCCCATCTTCACACAGATCTTCAACAGATCACTGGAGCTGTGTGAAGTCCCCTCATGCTTCAAACGCTCTACCATCATCCCTGTCCCAAAGAAACCCAAAATTACTGGACTTAATGACTACAGTCCTGTGGCGCTAATGTCTGTCGTAATGAAGTCATTTGAAAAACTGGTTCTGGCTTATCTGAAGGACATCACTGGACCCCCTGCAGTTTGCATACTGTGCAAACAGGTCTGTGGATTACGTAGTCAACATGGGACTGCATTACATCCTGCAACACCTGGACAGACCAGGGACTTATGTGAGGATCCTGTTTGTGGACTTTAGTTCGGTCTTCAACACCATCATCCCTACACTCCTCCAGACCAAACTAACCCAGATCTCTGTCCCTAGCTCTATCTGTCAGTGGATCACCAGCTTTATGACAGATAGGCAGCAACTAGTGAGACTGGGAAAGTCATGTCAAACAGCCGCTCCACCAACACTGGTGTCCCTCAGGGCTGTGTTCTCTCCCCACTGCTCTTCTCTCTCTACACGAACGACTGCACATCTAAAGACCCCTCTGTCAAGCTCCTGAAGTTTGCAGACAACACCACACTCACCGGCCTCATCCAGGACGGTGACGAGTCTGCTTACAGACAGGAGGTTAAAGAGCTGGCTGTCTGGTGCAATCTAAACAACCTGGAGCTCAACACGCTCAAAAGAGTGGAGATGATCGTGGACTTCAGGAGAAACCCCCCCGCTCTCCCCCACTCACCATCATAGACAGCACTGTGACTGCAGTGGAGACATTCAAGTTCCTGGGAATCATCATATCTCAGGACCTGAATTGAGACACTCACATCAACTCAAAGTAACAAAAGCCCAACAAAGTTTGAACTAGCAGCTGAGGAAGTTTAACCTTCCACACGAGCTGCTGAAACAGTTCTACTTAGCCGTCATTAGCTGCGTTTCCATCCACCTATTTTTATGTGCATTTTAGAATATTGCATAAAAAAACGCTGGATGGAAACGGCAAGATGCACATAAATTAAAAAAATGCGCATAAAAAACTTATGCGCACATTTGAGTAGGATAAACTTTTTATCCGGTAAGAATAAACTATGATAGAAACACATTTACTGAATAAATCCCTCCATGCACATCAAAAAGTCATGTGACTTAGCAATATGAGATGGGATAACTTGACTAACCAGCGGACAGATCTCGTTCCTCGTTTACCAGGAAGTGATGATTTTATTCTCTTTGACTCGTTGGATGGAAACGGTGCTTTATTCATGTGTATTATGCGATATTCCAGTTTTGCAAATAAGTTAAATTTTAATCTTTGGATGGAAACATAGCTATTGAGTTTGTCCTGTGCCCATCAATAACTGTCTAGTTTGGCTCAGCTACAAAATCTGGGATAAGAAGACCACAGAGAACGGTTTTAACTGCTGAAGGGATTATCGGTGCCCCCTGCCCACCCTCCAAGAACCGTATACATCCAGAGTGAGGAAAAGGGCTCAGAAAATCACTCTGGATCCCTCACATCCATGTTATCCCCTTTTTGAACTTTTGCCATCTGGCCGGCGCTACAGAGCCAAAAAATCTTTCTAGTTTTAAAGGACACTCTTTCCTTACTTTTTAATGTTTCTTCAATAATGATTAGATAACTGTTAAATCAGCACATTAAATTATTTTATATATTGTTTCCATGCAGTCTCTAATGATTAAAGTATTAGGCCTAGGATGCACTTCTTAGAATGTTCTCCTGTCACTGTTTTCAATATAAAATGGCCCTTATTATCAATAATGACAGACAGTTGTTTCTTTCAGTAGAGTAACTTGTCCAAGATTATACTAAATCTTCATCAACTTTTTATCTTAGCAGCAGAGTGAGGCAGTGAAGCCTCAGAAAGACTGGAAAGCCAGATGCAGAGATGGGAAATAATGGCATGACCATGTTAGAGGAATATCAGAAAGTCATCATTCATACACATCCATAGGAAATTCATGAATTGACTAATTGAATTGACAGGCTGGGTGATTTGCTAGGTGAAGGTGGATTTGGCGCTGTGTATAAGGCGAGACATTCGGAGGATGACCTTAAAGTAAGAAATAAATAAATGAAAACTTAGCAATCAAATTCATTTTTCCCTGTCTTATCTTCATACCTTTGTTATCTCATTCTATTGTTTGCAAGCCCTCCCATTGTATCTTTTTGTCCTGGTTGGATTTAAATTCAGTTCAACTTTGCAAAACTCGTCTGTTTAGATTTAATGACATGAATGATGTGGTCTCTACATGCAAGTTAATGGTTGTTGTTTTCTTCATCAGGTGGCTGTGTGTCGAGTCGACAAGCCTGATAAAATTGTATGTAGGATGCACTCTCATGTTCTCATGGACCAAGTCCTTATTTGTAAAACAACTTCCATTTTACCAACTATCTTTTGTTAAGCCTGGGTATCAGGCATGTCTTCCAATGGAGATCGCCCTCACAATCCTGGCAAATAAAAGCCCCAGAGATCATCCAGCTGCTGGACTGGAAGGACTACAATGATCTTTATGTCATGAATGTCGAATGTCCTCTCCTTGCGAGGCGTTGGAAGACTTCGTGAGGGGTCAATGAGAGCTTAGCACTAAGTCATGAGGCAGGTGACTCAGGCTGTGTACGTGTGCTGTCTGCGTGAAGTGTTCCACCGTGACATCAAACTGAACAATCCTCTCAAGGTAGGTCTCTTGAAGCATCTTGGAGATGTTGCTACAGTTCTTCTGGATTGAGTCGGTCTCGGTGTGTTCTGTTTCTTCATGTGATTCCAGACAGACTGGATGATGATGAGATCAGATCTCGGTGTGGAGCACTGGCTCCACACAGTGACAAATAAACCATAACACAGATATTATTTCCTCTAAACCTTTATAAAATATTACACTGGTTTAATATTTTCCCAGTCCTTAAAACAGCACGTGTTATACCATTTTAAATATAACCAATACTACCATTTCAATTCGTTTAACAAGCATTTTAGAAGTAAAAATGAAACAATTTAAAGTAATTCAAGTGGAATGAGTTATCCCGCTGGATTTCGTGCTGAAGCTGGGGTCATGTTCGGCGGGCGACTGTGAGCCTCTGACCCATTGTTGCCAACTTTGTTGCTAAATTTAGCAACTTTTCGGACTACCCTTGCAACTTTTTCCAAAAGCACCTAGCAATAAATTGAGCAACTTTTAGCAGCTTTTGAAAAGTGACTCAAATGATAAAAATCATACATTTGCCATTTAAATTGCACAAAAAGACACATCACGTCAATTAAGCTGTTATTTGGAATTGTTTAGATTAACAATAATAATAATTGTTAATTTATGATAGACTTTGTTAGTAGCTTGTATCTGTGATTGTTGATCAGTTAGATGAATAATTCTGTGAGTGAATGTAGTTTTTCAAATTGCAAAAAGTATTGAAATTAAAATATTTCTGTATTAGTATAAAATGACTTTTCTACATAGCATTAACTGTATTTGAGATGTTCACTTCAGGATGCAGTGGTTTAAAATATAAATAGTTTATGTGTGTACACACTTTCTATTCATAAGTTTTTGCAAGGCAGCATAAATGTGGTTCCATTCATTAAAAAATTATTCACTAATATTACTTCCTGTTTTTGTTAATACGTTCTTATTGAACTTAAAGGCCGCAGGCAAAAACAATTTCCATCATGACCTCTGAACGTCTGTCTTATATCAATGACTTAGTCCCTGTCACGCCATACTGATGGACCCCTGGATTCCTTCCGTGCAACTTGATTATGAGTATTTCTTTCTTCTGTGGAACACAACAATACGTACTGGGAACTCTTTTCCATACTTCTCAAGCTTCAAAATGAGCTGGAATCATCCAGGACTGGAATGATCCATTTGATAATAAATCATGCGTGTACTGATTATCTTTTTCCGTGGCTTTGTCTTTAGACCAGGAGGGTCCATCATGTTCTACAAGGTTTGTTCTACTGGTCTCCCTCACTCTCTCTCTCTCTCTTTGTTTATCTCTCCACCCTCTTCATTCGATGTGTAAGGCAGAGCACTCACTTAAAGGCTAAACAAACAGCCAGGCCTCAAGACAAAGGCCACGTCGCTCATACACATGTGACACAAAACCTCTTCACACTGTTCCCTCAGAAGAGAGAGAGAGAGAGGAGAGATGGAGGGGTGGGAGCAGGCTGGTGATGTCTATTCAGAGATTGTCACTAGTACACAAAAGCGACTACATGACACACAGGCTAAATCAGGAGTTAATGGACTCTTTTCACAGGCCTTTACAGCATGATGTGTGTATGAGGTTTTGGAATCTGAATCTCTCAAAACTGGCCAAGAACTCGTCCAGGGCATTTTTCATACACTTTCTCATATTTATTAAATATATACATATTTACAAATATTTAAGATATAAACACACACACATACGTACACATTTAAAGAGTACTGAAAAAATGGTTTTAAAGTCAAAAATCGCATGTAGAGCTGTCGTGATATCAGATTTTTCACTACACGATTACCATGGCCACAAACATTCATGATAACGATATATATCGTGATATGTATAGTAATCTCGAAGAAAAAAAAACATACTATCAGTCAAATTAATCTTTTATTTTTTTATTTTTTTAACCAATGAATCACACCATTGCAACTACACTAACCAGAAGAGATTAAAATGCTAACTGTTTTTAGCATAGTGCATATCTTTACTCCAAATGAGTGTTTTACATAACTTCCTTCTGTGAACTAATTCACTGCATGAGTCAGAAATTATATTATTTTAGTATTCTATACAGTGATAAAGGCATTGTCGATTAGCATTACCTCATAAATACATATCCTTCTTAAAATTGATTGTCTTCATGTTTCATCAGATAAAAATTTTTTCCTGCATTTTACTCATCAGGGATTTCCTGGAAAGTCATAAGAGTCTTGCATGTGGACTTTCTGTGACTTTCCCTCTGGCGTCGAGTATGAATAAAACAAATCACATGTGAGAGTTTAGCGCTCCATAATGCTGCTGGATTATGATCCGTCATATTGTCGTGTGTACTATTCATTTTTAAATATCATCAATAACGGTATATTGCGACACCCCCAATTAACCAAAAAGGATATTTCATTGTTCAAATATCATGTTTATCGTCAACATCAGTATCCTGTGACACCCCTAAATGATAGTCAATTTCACAAATAATTACAAGGAAACTGCAAAAGGCTAGCCTATTAAATTAAACAAACTTTTTGAAGTATAAAGACTGAAATAGTATTTTCTTGTAAAAAGTACTTAGCCTAATCTTATTTTATTTACTACCTTAAAACATAGTTTTTATTTCACACACACACCACACACACAACACACCACACACCACACACAACACAACACACACACACACACACACACACACACACACACACACACACACACACACACACAACACCACACACACACACACACACACACACACAACACACACACACACACACACACAACACACACACACGCACGCACACACGCATGTTGGTTTTTATGGTTTTTTACGGGACTTTCCATAGGCGTAATGGTTTTTATACTGTACAAACTGTATGTGCTATTGCACTACACCTACCCTACACCTAAACTTAGCCCTCACAGGAGACGGTGCATTTCTACTTTCCCTCAAAAAACTCACTCTGTATGATTTATAAAGCGTTTTTAAATTATGGGGACACTGAAAATGTCCTCATAAATCACCTTCTCCTTGTAATGCCTATGTTTACCCATGTCATTATACATATTTGTGTCCTCATAAACCACATAAACATGCCCACACAACTGCACGCACGCACGCACTGCACGCACGCACGCACGCACGCACGCCACGCACACACACACACACACACACACACACACACACACACACACACACAACCACACACACACACACACACACACACACACACAACACACACACACACACACCACTCACACACACACACACACACACACTTACACTTATTTACTATATAGAGTGTTCTTGTTATTCTTGATGTATTCTATAAAAACCTAAATTACTCAAAACATTCATACACATTACAATAATACATATTTCAGAGGGAAATGTGCTTAATTGCCATGACAATATTGTCATTAATGCAAAAAAAAATATTTTAGAACAGGTTTTATTTTCTTGAAGCAAAATATGTTTTCTTATTTTTTCCCTTTGGTTTTGAGATGAAATGTGATCAGGACATGTTCTTGTCAGAATCACTTGTCAGATGAATTCTAGCTGTCTTTCTTGTGTAATCGTTTGAAACATACTGAGCATAAACAAACATGTTAGCATGTATAGGCCACATACAAAAACATAACAATAAAGAGATAGATGTTTAGTGCAACAGATACAGAGAGGGGTCCCAACCTTCCCCGCAGGAGACCTGTTGTCCTCTGCATCGCAGTCACTGTAGCCCATCAGCTATCTGAGACCTTTGACAATCCATCAGATCGCGGGATATTAGCATGAGAAGACGTTATACACAGCAAGGTGGACCTCCAGGGGACTGACTGCAATTTCTGTGGCTTTTGTTTTCTGTTCTCGGGACCAGTCCCCCTTCGGCTCCGATCCCTCCATGCCGGGGACGGATGGCATCGGTGTCAAGTCTGTTCTTTCAGATCGCCGCTGCCCCCTGCTTGCTGTGCAGCGGGGAAAGAGGGCCAGCCGGCGAGAGAGACATTAGGAGCCTAGGTACCGACCTCATTAGCAGATAAAAGCAACCTTTCCCCATAACCCTTAACCTCAGGGGTTGCCATGGAGTCTGCCAGTCCTGACTGGCCTGGAGCATGCTGGGATGGGTCCCACCAGGAACTTAGGGCCACTACGAAAATGATTGCTACCGCAAAACACGTGTGCGTGCACAAAAATTGGTATTCATAAAGCTGTCTCCCCGTGGCAGTAATGAGCAGAGTAATGGATGTGTTGTGTTTCTGTTTAGTGAACCGTTCAAAATGTCAAAGTGTTTTGTTGTTTTGGATGAGGTTGGAAGAAATCATGTGGAGAACTTATCATTCATCAGAGTTTTATGGATATCTGATGTATTCAAAATGTTCTCTTGAGCTAGGTCAACATAAAAATTACATATTTATCATTAAATGACACAGGCAGGAATTTTCATTTGATTGAATATGTATAGATATTACCAAGATTAGATGCACCTGGTCAGTAGAAATGAAAATGTTATGAGCTGAGGTCACAGAGGAGATACTTACAAAAAGCACTGCATCAGTAAAGTGGAATCAGATAGTCAAATCATATGGCTTTGATATACATGTACATACTATGGTATGGAATAATTATGTACTATATTCATACATTTCAAAGTACTCTTTTAAGAGTTTGTAAACCTATACCCAAAGCAGTTATTGTAAATGAAATGATCACAGATAATAGTTTTGATGTACTCTGTCTGACTGAAACCTGGCTTAAAACAAATGATTATTTTGGTCTAAACGAATCTACTCCACCAAGCTACTGTTATAAGCAAGAGCCTCGTCAGACTGGGTCGTGGCGGCGGGCGGTGTCGCAACAATATATAGTGATATTCTCATGTTACTCAGAAAACAGGATACAGGTTTGACTCATTCGAAATACTTATGTTCAATGTTAAACTGTCAGATAAGCAAAATAAATCTGTCCTATCTCTTGCTCTGGCTACTGTGTACAGACCGCCAGGCCATATACAGATTTTCTAAAAGAATTTGCAGATTTTCCTCTCAGACCTATTGGTTAATGTTGATAAAGCACTAATTGTTGGAGATTTTAACATTCACGTTGATAATACAAATGATGCGTTAGGACTTGCGTTTACTGACCAATAAACTCTTTTGGTGTCAAGCAAATGTCACCGGGCCGACACATCGTTTTAATCATACGCTAGATTTAATAATATCGCATGGAATTGATATTACTGATATAGATATCGTACCTCAAAGTGATGATGTTACTGACCATTTCCTTGTATCGTGCTGCTGCATATTACTGATATTAACTATATGTCTCCGCGTTATCGTCCAGGCAGAACTATTGTTTCAGCCACTAAAGACAGATTCACCAATAACCTGCCGGACTTATCTCAACTGCTCTGTGTACCAATAAATACAGATGAACTAGACAAAATTACTAGCAACATGGGAACTATCTTCTCTATAATTTAGAAACTGTTGCCCCTATCAAATTAAAAAAGGTTAGAGAAAAACATGCTGCGCCATGGTACAGCAGTTATACCCATTCTCTCAAGAAAGAAACTCGTAATCTTGAGCGCAAATGGAGAAAAACTAACTTGGAAGTCTTTAGAATTGCGTGGAAAAACAGTATGTTCAGCTATAGACATGCTCTAAAAGCTGCCAGGACCGAGCATATCCGCAAACTCATAGATAATAACCAAAACAATCCAAGGTTTTTATTTAGCACAGTGGCTAGATTAACAAATAAACAGATGTCACCCGATCTAAATATTCCCTCGCAGTTTAATAGTAATGACTTTATGAATTTATTTACTGATAAAATAGATAACATCAGAAATACAATAACAAATGTAGATTCTACAGCATCTAGTATTTCAGCTTCATTCATCGCACCCAAAGAAAAACTGCATTGCTTTACAACTACAGGACAGGATGAGCTAAATAAACTTATCACTGCATCTAAACCAACAACATGTTTATTAGATCCTGTACCCACTAAACTATTGAAAGAGTTGTTACCTGTAGCAGAAGAACCGATTCTCAATATTATTAACTCCTCGTTATCTTTAGGTCACGTCCCAAAACCATTTAAGCTAGCAGTTATTAAGCCTCTTATTAAGAAACCAAAACTAGATCCTTGTGAACTGGCAAATTACAGGCCCATCTCAAATCTTCCGTTTATGTCGAAAATATTAGAAAAAGTAGTGTCTGCTCAATTGTGCTCCTCCTTGCAAAAAAAATGATATCTATGAAGAATTTCAGTCAGGTTTTAGGCCCCGCCATAGCACAGAAACTGCACTTGTTAAAATTACAAATGACTTGCTTCTTGCGTCAGACCAAGGCTGCATCTCGTTGCTAGTTTTACTTGATCTTAGTGCTGCGTTTGACACTATAGATCATGACATACTCATAGATCGATTACAAAACTATACAGGTATTCAAGGGCAGGCTTTAAGGTGGTTTAGATCCTACCTCTCCGATCGCTACCACTTTGTTTATTTAAACGGGGAGGCATCTCAATTATCACCAGTAAAGTATGGAGTACCACAAGGATATGTCCTAGGTCATCTGCTATTTTCATTATACATGTTGCCCCTTGGCAATAATATTAGAAAATACGGGATTAGTTTCCATTGTTATGCTAATGACACTCAACTATATATCTCAACAAAACCAGATGAAACTTCTAGACTATCTAAGCTAACGGAGTGTGTTAAAAATATAAAAGATTGAATGACCAATAATTTTTTCCTATTAAATTCAGATAAGACAGAGATATTACTTATTGGACCTAAAAACAGTACACAGAATATCTTGGATTACAATTTGAAACTAGACGGATGTACTGTTACTTCCTCTACAGTCAAAAATCTGGGTGTTATATTAGACAGCAACCTATGTTTTGAAAATCATATTTCCCATGTTACAAAAACAGTACTACTTCCATCTTAGAAACATTGCCAAGCTACGGAACATGTTAAGTGTTTCTGATGCAGAAAAGTTAGTTCATGCATTCATGACCTCTAGACTGGACTATTGTAATGCACTGCTAGGTGGTTGTCCTGCATCTTCAATAAACAAGCTACAGATAGTACAAAATGCTGCGGTCCTTACCAGGTCAAGAAAATATGATCATATTACTCCAATTTTACAGTCACTGCACTGACTACCTATTAAGTTTCGTATCAGTTACAAAATATTATTACTTGCCTATAAGGCCCTAAATGATTTAGCTCCTGCATACCTAACTAATCTTCTATCACACTACAATCCAACCCGCTCCCTAAGGTCACAAAACTCTGGACTCTTGGTAGTACCTAGAATAGCAAAGTCCACTAAAGGAGGTAGAACTTTTTCATATTTGGCCTGATAACGTTCGGGGTTCAGACACACTCTCTCTATTTAAATCTAGATTAAAGACACTTTGTTTTTAGATCTCAAGATCACAAGATCTCTTTAGCCAAACATTAATATAATGAATCTCACAATCTTGTACTGCAGGTATATCTGATCAAACACACATTATTATGCTTTAGCTTGGGTTGAACAGATCATTTTTGCCTGGATGGAACAACAGCTATGCTAATTGTCTTTATTTGTTTCTCTGTTTCTGCCCGTGGTAGCTAGGAATTACACAAGCTTCAGTCTGGATCCAACCCTTAAATGATCTGAGATGACCGAACACCTGAGAAGAGATGATGCCAACCCCTCAGAGGACCTCAGAGGAAGCCAACCATCAGCGATTATACTGATTTAACCAAATGTTGCTATTAGTTAATTATATTGAGTTTCTACAATATAAATCTATTTTAGAAACTTAATTTCCTGTGAAGTTGCTTTGCAACGATTGTATCGTAAAAAGCACTATACAAATAATCTTGAATTTAATTTAATTTAATACGCACGCACTCACGCACGCACGCACACACACACACACGTTTAAACTAGGACTTTTTAAACTTTGTTAACACACTAACACATATCAATGGTATCACATGGTAAATACCGTGGAATTTTCATATATACAAAAAAAAAAAAACAGCAAATCGTATCATAAAAACACTTATAGAAATATAGGCTACTGTATTATATACATAATAATATATTTAAATGTGAGCTAGATGTAATGGTTTCAGACATTTAATTCAGCATGTTATTTATGTTCTTTCTATAGAAACATGTCAAATATATTTGTAATTACACATTTGTTATGATAATGTTGCCATTTAGTATATTGTGCTTTAGAATGTTAGTCAACAAGAAAGCTAAAATTATGAGAAAAATTTAAATTTGTTTTTTTTCAACTGCTTACACACAAAATCTTTACTGGACACTCAAACGCCAGAACCACACACCAAATCTGCAAAACCATGCACTTATTCTGGGGCTTTGACTCCGTTTCCAATTTCATAAAACACTTTGGTTACACTTTATTTTAAAATGTCCTTTATTTTAAGACATGGAGTACACTACCAGTGCACATTCAATTCAATTAATCACACTTCTTTTTATGCACACATGCATTTAAGCCACGAGTAAACCGTACATATATAATGTGGTGGTACTATGGTACCATGTTGGTATCAGATGATAAAAGGTGAGGATTTCAGTATATTGCAATTGATAACAATCGCTAACATTTCCACAGAAACATGCTAGTACAGTAGTACTATGTGGTACTTTTTTGTTAGCACATACACATACTTAAGCCATGAGTTTGTAACATTTGTTTACACATCCCTTGGTATTTTCAACTATATAGTGCTGAGGGAGTGTACGTGTGTTAAAGATGGCATGTGTGTGTATTTGTGTATAATGTGTGTGTGTGCGAGGGGTATATCTCGGTCACGCTGCCTGACTTTTATATGCTGTGGCTAACCTCACTCCCCACAGCTGACTGAATATTAAATAAACAGATCCAAGTGGCTGAATTCAGTCGGGTAAGTACTCAAGCAGGCAGGAGGAGTCACACAAACACAAGGCCCCAGGGCCCCTCGGCAGCCTGTCTTATTTTTGGCAGCTGCACTTGAGGGCCTGGGGGGAGGTTTGGCAAAGGGGGCGGGATGTCGATCTTTCAGACAAAGAGAGAGAGAGAGAAACTTGTGGAAAAAAGAACGAGGGAGAAGTGAAAGTAAGAGAGAGGGATGACAGCTGAGAGGGAGGGTGGAATAGAAATCCTTGTGTTTATTGCTCTGGAATGAAAATCAGGAACAGCAGTGGACAGAAAAGGCCGGGATTGTTGAACGTAGCCACACAATTTTTCTTGTGGTTAGCAGCGAGTGGCTGGGGGCCGGCTGCTGTCAGTCAGTCAGTCAGAGCGGCCAGTTAGGGTGTCAGGCTGTCTTTGTGTTAGTCTACATTAATCCCCTGTAGTGCCGTCCCCGGGTCCCGCCTCATCACTGTGCCATACAGATGCATAGAGATGTGGGGTCAAAGGTCACACCGCTCCATCCTGTGAGGCTAGAGTACAACACTAAAAAGTCACTTCGCTCTCGTCCCAGCGTCGCAGCATCCAGACTTCTGACTTGGGGCATAAAGTCTGGTGCTCACTGTAGTTTATTCTGGCCAAGAACCGCCCACTTACTAACAGGACAGAAAGAGACTGTCTGATTGACTAATTTAAAGCATCCGACCGCGATTAGCTCTTTATGATATGTTTAGAAGCGAGTAAATCAGAAAGAAATAACAGTCCAGCGTGCAATAAAGTCGTGGCTCATTTAAATAACTGCACAGCAGTCTCCACTACTGCGCAAACAACACCAGAGAGATTAGAGGAACATGTGTGCTGGCTTTGTGGTCTGAAATTCCATCCATCCAAAAGTAATAAGGACTGATTATTTTAAAACAAAGTGCATTCATTTTCACATTCAAAGAATCAATTTACAAGTTTTTTTTTTATTAAAGAAATTGAAGAAAACATTGTTGGAAAGACATGTTTGAATCAGCATTGTATATATATCTATATATATTAGATTAGACAGATAGATGATAGATAGATAGATGATAGATAGATAGATAGATAGTAGTAGTAGATAGATAGATGATAGATAGTAGATAGTAGATAGT